>CAUYSK010059234.1:0-29396 GCA_963575035.1 Avahi laniger | reverse complement strand
CACATCTTTGTCATAAACATTAGAGCGCAGGTGTCTTTTTGATAAAATGACTTCTTTTACTTTGGAGAAATGCCCTCTAGTGGGATTGCCAGATCAAACGGTAGGTCAACTTTTAGTTTTTGAGGAATCTCCATACTGTTTCCATAGAGATTGTAGTAATTCCAGTCCCACCAACAGTGTATAAGTATTCCTTTCTCTCTGCACCCATGCCAGCATCTATTGTTTTTGGAAATTTTAATAAAAAGCCATTCTAATTGGGGTAAGGTAGTATCTCATTGTGGGTTTAATTTTTATTTCCCTGATGTTTAGTGATGTTGAGCATTTTTTCATACATTTATTGCCCATTTGCTAATCTTCTTTTGAAAAGCTTCTGTTCATCTTTTTTCCCACTTTATAATGGGGTTGTTTGGTTTTTTGTGTGTGCTGATTTTCTTGAGTTCTTCGTAGATTTTTGTTATTAGTCCTTTATTGGATGTATAGCTTGCAAATATTTTCTCCCATTCTGTAGGTTGTCTATTTGTTCTGTAGATTATTTCCTTAGCTGTGCAGAAGTTTTTTAAATTAATCAAGTCCCATTTATTTATTTTTGTTGTTGCTGTGATTGTCATTGTGGTCTTCTTTATAAATTCTTTGCTAAGGCTGATGTCTAGAAGAGTTTTCTCAATATTTTCTTCTAGAATTCTTATGGTTTCATGATTTACACTTAAGTCTTTTGTCCATCTTGCATTAATTTTTGTGAATGGTGAGAGATATGCATCCTGTTTCATTCTTCTGCATGTCGCTATCCAATTCTCCCAGCACAAGTTATTGAATAGGATTTCTTTTCACCATTGTATGTTGTTGTCTGCTTTGTCAAAGATCAGTTGGCTGTATTTGGATGGTTTTATATCTGGGTTCTCTGTTCTGTTCCATTAGTCTATGTCTCTATCGTTGTGCCAGTGCCATGCTGTATTGGTTACTATAGCCTATACTATAGTGTAGTTTGAAATCTGGGAATGTGATACTCCAGATTTGTTCAATTTTCTCAAGATTGCTTTGGCTATTAGGGCTCTTCTCTGGTTCCAAATGAAGTATAGAATTATTTTTTCTAGATCTGTGAAATAATTACATTGGTATTTTGATGGGGATTTCATTGAACCCGTAAATCACTTTGGGTAGTATGGGTATTTTAACAATGTTGATCCTACTGATCTATGAGCATGATATGTTTTTTCATTTGTTTGTGTCATTTGTAATTTCTTTCCTCGTTGTTTCATAGTTCTTTTTGTGTAGATCTTTTACCTCCCTAGTTAACTATATTCCTAAGTATTTTATTTTCTTTGTGGCTATTATGAATGGTATTTGGTCATTGATTTGACTATCAGTTTGACTGTTATTGGTGTATAGGAATGCTATTGATTTGTGTACATTGATTTTGTAACATGAGACTTTGCTGAATTTATTTATTTATTTCAGGAATCTTTAGGTTTTCTAGATAAAAGATCATATCATCAGCAAAAAGCAATATTTTGACTTCCTCTTTCCCAATTTGGATACCCTTTATTTCTTTTTCTTGCCTGATGGTGACGAATTCCAGCACTATGTTGAATAGACGTTTGGGCACTGTTGTGTTCCAGTTCTTAATGGGAATGCTTTCAACTTTTCCCCATTCAGTATGATGTTGGCTGTAGGTTTGTCATATATGGCTTTTACAATTTTGAGATATGTTCCTTCTGCGGCTAGTTTGTTGAGGGTTTTTATCATGAAAGGGGGTTGAATTTTGTTGAATGCTTTTTCTCATGTATTAAGATGATTATATGGTCTTTCTTTTTTTTCCATTTATGTGGTGAATCATATTTATTGTTTTTTACATGATGAACCATCCTTGCATCCCTAAAATGAAGCCCACTTGATCCTGGTGGATTATTTTTTAGATGTGCTGTTGAATACAGTTTGCTAGTATTTTATTGAGTATTTTTGCATCTATATTCATAAGGAATATTGATCTGTAGTTTTCTTTTTTTTTGTTTTTTTTCTTTCCTGGCTTTGGTATCAAGGTGATACTGATTTCCAGAATGAGCTGGGGAGGATTCCCTTTTTCTTGATGTTATGGAATAATTTCTGCAGTATGGGTACAAGCTTTTCTTTGTAAGTCTGGTAATATTTTGTTGTGAATCCATCCGGTCCAGGACTTTTTTTTTTGTTGGAAGATATTTTATTACTGCTTCAATATTGCTGCTCATTATTGGTCTGTTCAGGAGTTCTATTTCATCCTTATTGAGTCTTGGGAGGTTGTGTTTTTCCAGGAATTTGTCCATTTCCTCTACATTTTTAGTTTATGTGTATAGATATTTTCATATTATTCAGAGATGATATTTTGCATTTCTGTGGTATAAGTTGTAATATCTCCTTTTTATTTTTCATTGAGCTTATTTGGGTCCTTTCTCTTCTATTCCTGATTAATCTAGTGAGAGGTCTATCAATTTTGTTTATCTTTTCAAAGAACCAACTTTTCCTTTCATTAATCCTTTGTGATATTTTTTTCTTTTCCATTTCATTTAGTTCTGCTCTGACCTTATTTATTTTCTTCTGCTGGCTTTGTGTTTGCTTTGCTCTTCTTTTTCTAGTTCCTTGAGGCATGTCATTAGATTGTCAATTTGTGGTCTTTCTGTCTTTTTGATATAGCATTTAAGGCTATTAGTTTTCTCCTTAGGACTGCTTTTGCTGATCCCATAAATTTTGATAGCTTGTATCTCCTTCATTGTTCAGTATGAGGAATCTTTTGATTTCCATCTTAGCTTCATTATTCACTCAATAATCATTCAATAGCAGGTTCTTTAATTTTCATGACTTTGTGTACAATAGAGTGTTTTTCTTGGAGTCGATTTCTACTTTTCCTCCACTGTGGTCTGAGAAGATACATGGTGTGATTTCTATTTTCGTGAATTTTTTGAGACATGTGTTGGTGCCTCAAATATGATCAATCTTGGAGAATGTTCCATGTGCTGATCAGAAGAATGTATATTCAGTTGCTGTTGGGTAAAATGTTCTGTAAATGTTTGTCAGGCACATTTGCTCTAGAGTCCCGTTTAAGTCCATTGTTTCACTATTTATTTTTTCTGTTTGGATGATCTGGCCAGTTCTGTCAGTGGGTTGTTGAAGTCCCTGGCAATTACAATGCTGCTGTTTACCTCTTTGCTTAGATCTAGTAGGGTTTGCTCTGGGTGCTCTTGTATTAGATGCATAAATATTTAGGATTGTTTTATCTTTTTGTTGAATTGTTCCCTTTACCATTGTATAATGACCATTTTTGTCTTTCTTTATAATAGTAAAGAATAATTGATTTAATAATAATTGATTTAAAGCCCATTTTATCTGATATGAGAACAGCTACACCTGCTTTATGGTGTCCATTTGCATGGAATATTTTTTTTCATCCCTTCACCTTGAATCTGTATGTGTCCTTGTGGTTGGTTACATGTGTTTCCTGGAGACAATAGATATTTGGGTTTTATTTTTTTCATTCATTCAGCCAGCCTATGTCTCTCAAGTGGGACATTCAGCCCGTTCTTGTTGATTGATAGAATTGACATGTGGGGTGCTCTTCTGTTCATCCTGTTGGGTAGTACCTTATTGCTTTGTTTTACCTCTTTTGCTATTATTTTATATGAGCTCTGAGCTTTAGCTTTAGGTGGTTTTACCCTGTTGGATATCTACTGTGCTTAGCCATGTATAATGCAGTTCTGACTGTTTCCTGCAGGGCACATCTGGTCTTGAAAAATTCCCTCAGTGTTTGCTTGTCTGGAAAAGTCTTCATTTCTCCTTCATATATGAAACTTAGTTTTGCAGGATACAGACTTCTTGGCTGCCAGTTGTTCTGTTTAAGAAGACTAAAGATGGGCCCCCAATCCTTTCTGGCTTGTAAGGTCACAGTTGAGAAGTCTGCAGTTGGCCTGATGGGTTTTTCTTTGTAAATTACTTGATGTTTTTACTTCATGGCTCATAGGAGTTCCTCCTTTGTGTTGATTTTGGCCAGTCTGATGACTATTTGTCTTGGTGATTGCCTCTTTGCAATGAATGTCCCAGGTTTTTGTTGACTTTCTTATACCTGAATGCCTAAATCTCTAGTACAACCAGGGAATTTTTCTTCAATTATTCCCTCAAGTTTTCTAGCACACCCTATATGATTGAATCAGTAAATGCTATAAGGGGCTGTGCAAATTGATCTCCCTGTCAGTAGATGGTGCTTGCCGAAATGAACAAGTTTCAGTGTTGTTTTAGGGACCTGTGACCAGCTCAAGCTCCTCAGGGGAAGCACTTGAATGCCCAGGTGGTGGGTGGGGCACTGGAACTTCCAGGTGAGTCCTAACTTTCCACCTCTGCAGAGGTGGGTTGGGGAGTGAGGCCGGGAGGGGATAGGTTGTGTAAGCCTGCCCTCAGGCTCCACAAAAGTTGGTAAGGTAGCTGTTTTGGCTAGAGTCAAATGTCCACTCCCTGGCTTCTACAGAAAGCTACCAGGGAGGGGTCCAAGTGTCCCCACCCAGCCAGAAAGTGTGCTTGTGTGGGCGGGGCCATTTGCGATTCACAATCTGGCTGTCAGGAAGGGAGTTCACTCTTTTCCCTCTTCCTCTGCTCTGCAGTATCCTTCTGGCATTTGCAAACAGGCAACTCAAACTATCTGAGCTCCCCTACAATGGTACTGTGGGCTGAAGCTTCCCTGTCCTGGATCCCACCCTGGGCTGAGAGGGGCAGCCTTCCTGTTGAGGAAGGTGTGCTCCAAGAGTGTGCTATGGCTGGAACCCACACTACATTCTCTTTTCAATTCTGCCCATGTGGGCTCCCTTGCCTACCAAGATTTGTTCACAAATCTCCCCTCTGAGCCCCTAAGCAACACTATTTAGTCCTGGGGGTATGGGATCTGGCCTTTGGGCCTGTCCCTGGGTCCCCAAAGATCAATCTCTCACCACACCAAGGAGAAACATGCTGATCCCAAATTGCCTATGGGGTGCTTAAGCAGGTTTGATGTTCCTCCATGTCAGGGTGTGCCCTGCTCTGGTGAGCAGCTGGGCAAGCAGTACTGGGCAGGTAGGGTAAGTAGGGAGTTTACAACCCAAGCACCCCTTAATCTGCTGCAGGTCTTTAAGAGGAAAGTTTTGAGGCCCATTCTCTGTGGAAGCCTCAGTGTGGTAGATGCTCTGACAGAGGGGAAGCAGCAGCTCCTGACATCATCCCTCAAAATAAGGATCATTTATTTTGTACATGATGTCCCTAACCATGCTTGTTTCAAAATGTATGATAATGTTAGGCTTGTGAAATAAACATTTTGGACTATGTATTTCTATTTTATAAATGCAGAATAAGACAGGAATGACAAATGGCAATGTCATAATCCTTTTGTTCTCTGCCAACCTATTGCCTTATGGACTCAAACATGTTGTTTGAAAAGCAGATGGCTCTCCTTACACTCCAGATTATTACATAAGGAGGTGAAGTACAGTAGATTGAGTATGCTTGACTTGCAGGAAGACTAGCACAATGCATGTGACAAGGCCCCAGGTGCAGGGAGGCAACTGAGCTGAAAAACCAGGCACGCTGGGATTTAAATCTTATCTCTGCCTCTTTCTGATAATGAGAACTTCAGCACCTCACCTCATTTGGCCTCCATTCCCTCTTCTGTAAAAATGAAGATAATACTATCATTTTCATGTGCTTATTAGAAATCTGAGTAGTATGTATGCAAGGCAACTGACCAATAGAAGGTACACAATGAAAGATTTGCTTTTTCAGAATTTCTGTATGAAAAAAACAAAATTCCTCCTAATTTTCCTTCTGAATGACATTTTCTCTGAATTGAGAAGGCCACCTGACGTGATTTAATGTAAACACAGACCAGAAATATTTTTTCAGGAACCTGTAACAGTGGTTATTATACCATGAAGCACACACAGACTGAAAGTCCAGTGTGTAGAAGAGTGATGCATCTCTGACTTTGTTTTCTCAAGGTGCTGGGATCTTGACCAGTAGCCCAGCTGGCTTCAACTGATTTAGGCACTAAAACACTACACAAATGTGTCTATGTTGTGCAGTTGAGGGTAGCTTTAGGACTTTATAAGGACCCAAAAATAATAACTTGAAAATTGCTAAACTCACTCACTGGAATAAGAACTATATAAGAATATTTAAGCAACTAATTTAAATATACTTACATAAAAAAAAAGACAAATAATAAGTAATGGGGAATTCAGAGTCATTTCTATTTTCACTCCTAAACAGAAATTAGTAAAACAACAATAATAATCAAGGAAATAATTTAATTAAAATGTATTATCTTTTTAATTTTTTAAAATTATTATGGGTGCATAATAGTTGTATGTCTTTATAGGGTACATGTGACATTTTGATACAGGCTTACAACATGAATTAATCAACAGGGTAATTAGGTTATTTATCACTCAGGCATTTAACATTTCTTTGTATTAGGAACATTCTAATTCCACTATCTTAGTTGTTTTAAAGTATACCCTAACTTGCTGATTATAGTCACTTTCTTGTACTATCAAATATTTTTCATACTAGCTAACTATCTAACTATATTTTTGCACCCATTAATCATTCTCACTTTATTCCCTCCTCCCCACTACCCTCCCTAGCCTCTGGTAACCATCATTCCACTCTGTCTCCACGAGCTAAATTGTTTCTAATATTTAGCTCCCACATATGAGCGAGAACATTTGAGATTTATCTTTCTGTGCTTGGCTTATTTCATGTAACATAATGTTCTCCAGTTCTATCCATGTGTTGCAAATGGCAGGATTTCATACTTTTTTGTGGCTATATAATTTTCCATTGGGTATATGTGCCACAATTTCTTTATCCATTCATTGATTGATGGATACTTAGGTTGATTCCATATCTTGACTATTGTGAATAGTGCTGCAATAAACATGGGAGTGCAGATATCTTTTCCATATACTAAATTCCCCTCCTTTTTATATATACCCAGCAGTGGGATTGCTGGGTTATATGGTAGTTCTATTTTTAGTGTTTTGAGGAAACTCCATACTGTTCTTCATAGTGGTTGCACTAATTTACATTACCACCAACAGTGTACAAATGTTCTCCTTTCTCCACATTCTCAGCAGTATTTGTTATTGCCTGTCTTTTGGATAAAAGCTGTTTTAACTGGCATGAGATGATATCTCATCATAGTTTTAATTTGCATTTCTCTGATGACTAATGATAGTGAGCATTTTTTCATATACCTGTTGACCATTTGTATGTGTTTTTTTGAGAAATGTCTATTCAGATCCTTTGCCCATTTTTTAATCAGTGTATTTGATTATTTCCTATTGAGTTGTTGGAGCAACTTATATATTCTGGTTATTAATCCCTTGTCAGATAGGTAGTTTGCAAATATTTTCTTCCATTTTGTGGGTTTTCTTTTCACTTTTTTGGTTATTTCCTTTACTTTTTAGCTTGATGTGATCCCATTTGTTCAATTTTGCTTTGATTGACTGTGATTTAGGGGTATTATTCAAGAAGTCCTGGCCCAGGCTAATGTCCTGAAACATCTCTTCAATGTTTTCTTTTAGTAATTTCATAGTTTCAGGTCTTAGATTTAAGTCTTTAATCAATTTTGATTTTACTTTTATATATGGTGAGAGATATGGGTCTAGTTTCATTCTTCTGAATATGGACATCCAGTTTCTCGGCACCATTTCCCTACTGTATGTCCTTGGCACCTTTATTGAAGATAAATTCATTATAAATGTGTGGATTTATTTCTGTGTTCCCTATTTTGTTACATTGGTCTATGTATCTGTTTTTATGCCAGTACCATGATGTTTTGGTTACTACAGCTCTGCATTATAATTTTAAGTTCTTTTTGCTGAGGATTTCTTTGGCTATTCTGGGCCTTTTGTGGTTCCATATAAATTTTAGGATTATTTTTTTCTTTTTCTGTGAAGAATGTCATTGATATTTTGATTTTTAAATACAGATACATTTAATCTGTAGATTGCTTTGGGTAGTATAGACATTTTAATAATATGGATTCTTCCATCCATGAGCATGTAATATCATTCCAAAACGCATCATCTTTTGCAGGTTGCTGAGTATTTTGTGTGCCCTACATCCCTGGCCTACCCAGGCAGGTGGTGTTTTCTTGAACTAGAGCCCTTGTATTATTTCTGTTTTCAAAATTTTCATCTTTGCCTAAGCAAATTTTTCATATATTTGTATCAAGCATTTCTTGAGCTTCACCTCAACTCTTTTGATCCATCTATGGCAGCCACAATCAACTTTGGGCTGCTAAATTTATCAGCTCCCTGCCTCAACTGTACCTGTTTCTCTTGCTTTCTTCCCTTGGACTTCTCTAACATGAGATGCCTATGGAAACCTGATTGGTACCAATACATGCATAAATCCGGAAGATTGCCATCCTCTGGGACAACCCTTGGTCAGTGCCAAGCTGGAGACAGTGGATAAATGCTTGCTCTTCTTCCACTGATACCGACAATTCAGAAGTGCATTCTTTGTGGCCCCTCAAAGAGCCTTGGTGGGACCACGTCCCAGTTGCCCATACCTATGATTGGATGGATAATGTATCCTTTTTTTTCTTTTTAGCAATTCCTCCTTCCCTATTTCACTCTTCCCAGTCTCCCGCTAATAGCCCCTGAGGTCACATTCCCAAGTAAACTACCTTCATGAAAGACATGTTTCAGACTCTGCTTTCTGATGGGAAGCCAGGCTAAGATAGTATCATAATGCCAAACAATTAGCTAAGCAAAATTGCTGAGTACCTGATCTTACATACAACAAGGATGACTTGGCTTTGCTACAGCTGTGTACTGTGTCTCTCTGTGTGTTCTGTATCTTCTCCCTGTGATTTATGTTTCTCTAGAGTGATGGAGAAACCGATAGATCATTTGGTTTGGTGGGCCTGGACTCATGTTCTACTTCTATTGGGGTCACGTCAAAAAATAGATTCTCCTTGGACTAAAATGTGTAGATCATGACTCTTCCTGTGTAATACTATCAACCCCCACCTCTACTCAAGTATAATTAACTATGGGGCCTTCCTGTTTAACCACTTTACCTACTAAATCATATTGCTTAAATGGGTTTCCCCAAAACTTAAACTCCCCACATTTGTTTCCTGCAGCATCATTTTTACCATCCCCAATGAAATAAGAATATTTACTTAGTGTGATTTTTAGTTTAGTTGGACAATATCACAAAACCCTCAGAAATAGAAAATTACGGCACCAAGTGGCACATTTTGGGAAAAATTTCCCTTGACCTTTTTTTATTTTCCTGCTGCAGGACTTTCCAAGACCTACTCTCCTCCCTGTCTTCTCTGAGCTAGGGAGTGTTGTCTCTGCTTTGTTCATGTGTTTCTATGTTACTATAGGTGCTGTGCTTTTCCCTACTATATCCCTTAGGGGTTGATGAGGACAATCAATCTGCAAAAGAGTAGAGTTACCCATATTTTGCATATTTCAATCTGGCCTTGAAGAGATGACTACAGATGGGGCTTCTTTCACTGTAACATCTATTATTGCCCAAATGCCTTCTGTTCTCTAGTAAGGCCAGTTTTGTTTCTTCCTTTTAATCAACTATGTGTTTTTGCTGGTTTTTGTTTTGTTTTCACCACAGCCTGTTTCCACCCTCTTTCCAAAAGGCTGAAGAATTTTCACCTCAACAGTTTTGTTTATGTTACTTCATCTCCCAATATAACTTCATTTGTTCAATGTTCCCTTTCTTCAGCACACAGAAATACAGAAAGAAAGTGAACTTTAGAGTCAGGCTGGCTTGAGGTCTAATCGCAGCTCTACTATCTACTATCTGTATGACTTTGAGTAGCTTTTTCTACTTCTGATCTCAAGCATCTTTCCCTGTTAAAAATAAAGATAATGCATTTCACAGAACCACAGAATTTTTGCCAAGGATAGGTAATATATAGGGTGAACACTCAGCAAATGACTGTTTCTTTATCTGTCTCTATTAGTAGCTATATTTTTCTTGAATGTATAGTCAGTTATGTTCTTACTCTAATTGTCTGTTATAGCCAAATCGATTTTTCCCAGCCAACTTTGCTTCCTTTCTCCAAGGTTCCATGCTCACTCTATTCAAGACTACTCTTTAGTTTTCTATGAGTTCCCTCAGCCTCTCACATAATGTCTTGAATGTTATACTATGAATTATCCATTTCTAAGTAACAACAAACATGTATATGTTATACAGTTTCTGGGCATCGGACAGCCAGAAGCATCTTAGCTGGACCCAGGGTCTCTCACAGCTTGTAGTCAAGCAGTTGGCTGGAGCTGCAGTCGTCTCAGCTCCTCTACTGAAGCTGGAGAACACAAAACGTGGTATCGTCCATGGATCTTATTTCTGCAGTCAAGCAAACTGACCCCAAATTGTAGGTATCACAATGCTTATTGATTCACTTACTGTGGGCTTACAATCTGGCTCTTCCCATCTAGATAAGGTATCTTTAGGTTAGGATCAGATCCATCTTCTAATTTTGGGCCTTAATGGTTTGAAGTTCACAATGCATGATAGAATTTTTACCTAGTGAAAGTCTTTTGTCTCCACATGGAAATTACCTATAGTCAAGCCATAATTTTTCCTCATGGAGCTATTTTGTATGCATTCCAGGGGCTGAAATGTGCCTAGTGGTGCATAGTTCTGCACTATCTAGTTGAATAGAAAGGGTTAGGGATCGTAACATATTTGAAGTAGATTTTAACAGTTCCCATATTAGCTATGGGGAAACTGCAATAACAGTGATGTTGGATGCTTTCTGCTTGCTCTTCCAAACCCATGTCCCAGTGTCCTGTGCTCTGGAAGACTAAGCTGCATGAACATCATTGGTAGGCTCCCTTGAATTTATCTTCTGGTAGGGTCCAGCCAACTGGAAGCTCTGGAAGGGGATTGGAAGGACAGGAAGAGAGTGAGGTTGGGCTATGGATCTCCCAGCTTCTTCATGGCCAGATGGTAACATGAGCTGTGTCTCTACCCAAGGTCACAGCCCCTGTCAGGAGGTCCTCTCTGCACAGCTCGCCACTCCAGGTTCCCATAGCCATGCTTTCCCAGCCCATTCAGACTTAAAAGTGGTAACTGCTCTCCCATACTTACTAACTCCAGGGTGTCTAACTGTCACTTTTCCTTCCTAAACCCTGCCAACAACTTTGTAAACAGACCTTAATTAAACTCTACTCCTTTACCTACTTTGAATGTGTCACCATTCTCTGCCACTACCCTAACTGTGAGGTGGCTAGTTTTAAACAGCATAGCCTCCCAGATGCCTGCAGGTATGCGCTGAGGCTAAGATGCAGTCACAAGTAATTAAAATAATTGACTATTGAATTACTCAGTGGTTATTTGAGTGAAATTTCATGACTGGTAGCAGTTTTCATTTCTAGAAAATCTATGTGAACAATCATCATTCATTGCCAAAAGCTACAAGAGCTGAATATTAACTAATCAAGGATCACCAATATGAAACCCAGCAAAATACTTCATGATGTAAAATAATAGGTAACTTGTGTTGAGTGCTAAATGGCAAACATTGCATCAAATGACTTACATTTTTAAGATTATTTTAATTCTCATGAACATTCTGTGTGGTATAATAATTTTGCTATCTGAAAAATGTGGCAACCAAGGCTTAGGGAGGCGATGTACCTTACCCATTGCCATCTAGGCAGCCAATGACAGAGCTGGTATTCAAACCCAGGCAGAATCCAGAACCTATATGCTACTCAATTTCCCTTGATGAGAAAATAACTAAGAAAAAAAGTGACAAAAGTATGCCTTTGTTTATACAGAAAATATTTGCTAATTTCTTTATAGTATAAATGGACTGTTTAGAATTATAAATTATACCTCCACTTGTAAAACTTCTATTTATTCTGAGCTTGATAGTTTAATTTGCAAAATAAAGGAAACTGAAACTACTGAGTTTCAAGTATGGCCCATAAATGCAAACAATTCTGAGCCAAATACAAACACACACACACACACACACACACATACACACACACAAGTCTAACTCTAGTGTTTAGAATTCCTCAACAGGGAAGTGGTTAGTATCAGGTCTTCTTATAAAGCTCCTTATAAATAATGTCTGGGTTTATACAACCTGGAAATACTGGGCTTTTCCCTGAAAGAGTTGTTGTTTTAGCATAGTATAAACAGAGTCTGTGTTAAGGAAGAGGACATCTTTGTCTAGTGACGCTCTGAGCATTTAAACAGCTGCTTGGTTTCACTCCATAGGTGTTTGCATTTCATTGACAGCTGGAGTAATTTCCAAATGGTTTTCAATCAGTATATACTAGACAAGTGGTTAAGAATGATCCCTTAAGGGGGGAAAAAAACAAGAAAAATGAAATTCAACCATCGTGTCTTATTTATTTAATATTTTAGCATCTGTTGTTAAATAATTACCACCAAAATCACTGCAGGAATGTGAAATTCTATGTAATGGTCCATATTTAAAGCCATTTATTTTCATGGAATTTGGTAATATTTGTTTGTGTATTCTTGTCTGTTTTTTTTTTTTCTTCTTAAAGAGAAGGCACTATATGAGTCTGCAGCTTGGTTTTTGCCCAAATTTATACCCATGTAACTCTTTACTTTGGCTTCTTGGGGAAGTGTCAAATTTTATTTTTAAATGCTATATGTAATTCAGATATTAGCAGTATTTCTATAAGATTTTTAAATAAGACCTACAGGACACTATTATTGCTATTTTATATAGCCAATGTTCACTTAAATTTACTCACATTTTACCATATTCTTTGATCTTCATTTCCTCTTGAATCCATTTCAGGCCATTTTCCTTCTTCCTGAAATATATCCTTTGGAATTAATTGCTTTAGTGAGGAGTTTCTGAGGGCAAGCCCTCTTGATTTTTTTGCTTTAAATGTTTTTATTTTATATTCATTCATGAAAAATACTGGGTGTATATCAAATAGGAGTTTTACAATTTTTTTAGCACATTTCTGGTATTATTCCACTGTCTCTGGCTTCCTTCGTTGCTGTTGATAAATCAGTTGTCAGCCTAACTGCCACTGCTTTGAAGCCATAGTGGACTCTGTTATGTGCTGCCAGGATCCTTTTTGGGACTGAAGAATTTTATTCTCAAATGCTTGATTGCTACCAACTGACAGTCCTTGGCTGTCCGCCTTACTAGAAATTGCTCTCAATTGAAGAGAGCCACCTCAGCCAAGTTCATGTCCCATTCCTGGAGGTAACCTATATCTGAATACTTGATTCATGGATGGGCTATCTCGTGACCTTGAATGTAGGTATCTCATGACCTTACATGTGGATCAGTATGTGGGTACAGGTCAAAAGTGGACTTTGACCACACTACATTCCAATTCAGAGATGGTCTTTAAGGTGAAATCTGTGAGGTGAAATTCTCTCAATGAACAGATCTTCAGGAAATATACATGACCCTCTTTATGTGGAAAAAGAAGTATCCTAAAATAAAATAGGCATAGATTCAATAAATAGCCTATCTAGTTAGTCAGAGACTTGGAAGAAGAAATATTAGAAGATCAGGGGCAAGAAGTGCTGGAATAGGACATGGATAGAACTTTGACCTTGAAGAGAGATCTTTGTGTTTGCATTGCATGTTACCACCACCATAGAGCAACCTCCAAGGAAGAGGCACTAAACAAATGAACAGAGAGAATGACTTGGCCAGCTGACATCAGTCAGACTCTATCATGGGCTATCCCAGAAATGGCACAATGGCTTTGTAAAAGTCAAACCATGGTGGCAGAGTTTCCACTCGCCAAGGCTGCCACCAGATGTCCAACTGGCCAGCAACATTGACTAATGCTAATCTCCTATATGGCCACACCCCTCAAAGAGACCAACAATCCACTTAGTGGTATAAGTTAACTCCATTAGAGCCCTTCTACTCTGAAGAAACAAAGATTCATTTTGAATTGCAAACACATATTCTGGGTGTGAATTTGACTTCCTACCCACAGGACCTCAACCAGCACCATTATTGAGGGCTTAGAGAATTCAAGTCACCAAATGAAATTCCCACGTAACATTGCATCAGACCAGTGAGCCCATTTTATGGCTAAGGAAATAAAGTGATGGGCACATGCTATGAGATCTGCTGGGCTTATCACACATCACCCACAAACTGTAAGCCTGATGGGGTGACATAAATGCTGAGTGGTCTGGAGGATTTGAGGAGGTCTAGGATCTGAGAAAGCAAATTCAGAGGATCCAAATCTTGTTTTCACAGGACATGGGCAAGGGTATTGATGTCAGTAAAAAATTCTGGTACATTTCAAAAGGCCTGACTCATTAGTTCAGGCAGATATAGCAAGGATAAGGTTCATGCCAAAAAACCAAGCAGAGGTAATAGGGACTCAACAAGGGTTTGTGGACCAACAAAACCTTCCCTAGTGCCTCAATGATTGTAACTTCCTGGGTTAGAGGGAAGTGATAGGGAGGCCCAGGCCCAGGAGAACAGCTCTAATAGGTAGTTTGACCTTTGAATTGGTGACTTTAAATCTTGAATAGAGTTAACAAGTTTCAATCACCTATTACTGCTTTAACCAGAAGAGACCGTGTTACTTTCAGTGACACGATTAAGAAGATTTGAACATCAGCAGAAATGAGAGCACCAGAGCTAAATCAAGCTTGATAATAGAAAATGTAACGTTATATTGCTGCACATCTAAGCTGTGACTATTTCAAAACACTACAGAGGTAATCTTCTTACATGTGGGTGCCCTGGAATGTACTTTTCAGAACTTCCTGGGACCTGCCTCAAAAGTAGCCCACATGATCCATTCTTATCCCTTATACACAGATAGTCATAGCAGCACAATTCACAATAGCCTAAAGGTAGAAACAACCAAATATTCATCAATAGATAAATGGATAAACAAGATGTGGTGTATCCATACAATGGAATATTATTCAGTCATAAAAAAATGAAGTTCTGATATGTACTACAACACAGATGAAACTTGAAAACATGCTGAAAGTGAATAAAAGCAGACACAAAATGCTGCAAATCGTATGATTCCATTTATTTGAAATATCCAGAATAGGCAAATCTATAGACACAGAAAACAAATTTGTTGTTTCCAGAGGCTGGTGGGGAGAAGGGAATCAGAAATGATTGCTGCATGGGTACAGGATTTCTTTTCGAGGTATTGAAACAGTTCTAAATAGTGGTAATGGTTGCACAACATCATGAATGTATTCAATGCCACTGAATTGTATACTTTAAAATGGTGGAAATTGTAAATTTTATGTGATGTGTATTTTACTACAATAAAAAATTTCTCCAAAACTCTAATAATAAGTATTTGCCTTATTCCCCAAAACCATTTTGGGTCTCAGGGAAAGTTTCCAGCCGTACTAACTGAAATGGGTCACCAGTTTTTCCTTGTGGGAGGCAACCCAAGACTCTGATCGCACTGAATAAAACTGGTCAGCTGTTTTGCGAGGAAAACACCTGGCACCAAATCCTGGGCTCTTTCAAGAACTGCTAGCTAAGCCTCTTCCCCAGGGTATTTTCAAGGAGAAGTGCGATGAGTCTGAGCTTGTCAGATTTGTGGGAGCCACACCCAGCAGTTAATAAGTTGTTCCAAACTCTACATGCCCCATCTTAATAACTAGTTCTTCTCTCAGTTTGTAGGTTCCCATAATCATGTGGCTGCTCAAATGAGAACAGCAAAAACCACTAACAATTTGGAGACGAGACAGAGTCCAGAAAAGGAAGAAAAGTCATGAAAATATAAATTTAGCTTGAGGTGTTCCATGAACACAAGGTAGAGACCTAGAATTAGGGCTTGTTCTAAATTTCAAAATTGACAACATAGTGATGTCCCTGAAACAGATCTGTTTGGGTAAGGAAAACTCTCAAGTAGGGGCTAGACTCCATCTGCATGAGGACAGGGAATTGACAGAATAATTCTCAACTTTTGGAATTTAAAGCAAAAAATTCTCTGATCTGTCTGGTGACAACTGGTCATAACAGTTTGCCATAACTTAAAGCTTAGAAAGCCAACCTGTAAGTAGCAAAGGGTAGAAACTCAGCTTCCTGTACCCAAAAATAACAGTTAAAAGTACCAGCTTTTAGATTAGAAGCAGGCCAACAGTCTAGGAGGAAAATGTTAAGTATTGAGAGGTAGGCAGGAGTCAGATAAAGTAAAACCTTGAAGTCCGAATTTTCTTCTAAACCCCAATTCAAAGATATTGCAGAGTTTTGGGCAGGAAATTTGACCTCATGTAATTTACGTCAATAAAAGATCACTCTTTCTGGTTGCAGTGTGTGTGATAGATTGCAGGAATCTAAAAGCAATAGCAAGAATAGCTGCCAAGATAAAAGCTGGATAATGGTGACCTGGGCCAAGGAAGTAATATTGGATATCTATGGAAGTGAATGGATTCAAAAGTACTTAGGAACAGAGTCTACAGAAAGAACACGCTGATGGAATAGCATGTGTGGGAAGGGAGCAATAAGAGAAGAGTCAGGAATGACTCTAGGTCAAGAGGAATGCCTTAGCATCTGACATTTTGTTGCAATAGATAAAGCCAGAGTCTATCCTGCAGAAAATCTAGTATGTATTTGCTCTTTCATGTCGACAGGGCTGTGCTATCCAACCTGACTGAGTCAATCCTACACATATTTTTTTCTAAATCATTGCCAATATGAAAATGATATATCACATTGAATTTTTCTAATTGACAGTGAGATAAAACACTTGTTCGTATGTTTGTTGGCCATTTGTGTTTCTAATATTTATTGACTGTTCTTTCTAACCATCTTTTCTTCCTGGTTTGTGAGACCTGACCACCAACCCTGGCCCTGCTTTTCCCCTTCCAAGCTTCTGTTCTCAGCCCTCTTCTCTTCTTTCTGTAAGTGCCCATACATGAGCTCTCCAATTCCTACAACTCAGTTATTTTCTCTACACCCATCATCCTAAAATCTCTATCTCCAACTGAGACCTCTTTACAGATGTTCAAACCTGAAGTTCCAACTGCCTATTCTACATTTTCATCTCTATGTCTAGCAGACACTTTCATGAAAACATGTCAAAAATAAAACCTCAGCCACTCATTTCCCCCAGCCAATTTCTTCTCCGTATTTCCTATTTCTATCTATAGTACCAAATGTATCTGAATTTCTTAGACTATAACTTCCTGCACTCATTCACTCATTTTTTTCAACAAATATTTATAGAACATCTGATCTGTGCCAGAAACCAGTGCTGGACCCTAAAGTTTTACTCCTTAATCTTCTTTCCTGTGTTAATCCTATTACTAAACCTTGTGGATTATCCTTCTTGATAACTTCTCAAATTATTACCACCTTTTTATTGCTGTTTGCACCATCTTAATTCCTAGTTTCTCCCCCAGGTCTTTTCCATCCCATCCATAGCTGCATCACACTCCTATTCCTCATACCTGAGCAGGATGAGTCAGGACACAGCTCTGATCCTGCCACTTAAAAACCAGCTTTGACAGCATGTTTACAAATAAAGAAAAATCAAACTCTTTAACATCGATGGCCCTCTAACTCTATCTCTTATTATTTCCTGCTCTACAATCAACATGCTGTGGACATACTTGCATATTTGACTTTCTTTCTCTTTTTTAGTCCTATAACTTTACTTAATATATCCTTTTTATTAAGGTACAATTTTATGCACTAAAATGAAGGAAACTTAAGTGTACAGTTCGATGAGTCTTCACAAATGTATACAATTGTGAAACCCATACCTAAATCAAGATATATAATATTTCCAGCAACTAGAAAGTTCCCTATGCCCCTTTTCAATCAAACCCAACCCCAGTCACAGGCAAATGCTGTTCTGATTTCTATCAACATAGATTAGTTTTGCCTTTTCCTGGATCCTGTACCAACACAATCATACATAGCGTACTATTTTAGTCTGGTTTCTTTAGTTAAACATAATGTCTATGGAATTCATCCATTTTTTTCTTGTGTCAATGGTTTGTTCCTTTTTTATTGCTGAGTGATATCCCATGATATGAATATACCACAATTTGTGTATTGAATCTCCTGTTGATGAACATTGGGACTGTGTCCAGTTTGAGGCTATTATGAATAAAGTTGCTATGACTATTTATATACAAGTCTTTTTGCAGACACATGTTTTCATTTCTTTTGGGTAAATATTTAAGAATCTAATTTTTTGGTCCTGTGATATGAGTATATTTAACTTTTTAGAGACTATTATAGTTTTCCAGAGTGGTTTTGTCATTTGACACTTTCATCATCAATGTATGAGAATTCTAGTTGCTCCACATCCTTACCAATATTTGCTGTTGTAAGTCTTTTAAATTTAAGGCATTCTAATTGATACGAAGGGGTAACTCATTGTATTTTAATGTGCATATACCTGATGACTAGTGATGTCAACCACATTTCATATGCTTACTGTCCATTTATACATCTTATTTTGTGAAATGACTCTTCGAGTCTTTTTCCATCTTTCATTGGGTTTTGTCTTTTATAATTGATTTTTAGTGGCTCTTTATGTACTCTAGATATAAATCTTTTATCAGATACCTATATTGCAGGTATATATATGTCTGCATTTTACCTTTCAATTTTTTAATATATCTTATGATTAGCAGAAATTTTTAATTCAAAATCCAATTTATCATATTTTTTCTTCAATCTTAGTGTTTTGTGGAGTCTAAAAAATATTTTCCTATCCACATAGAAAAAACTTCTGCTTCTTTTTTATAGAAATTGACAGGCTCATTCTAAAAGTTATGTGACAGTGCAAGTGATTTAGAATATCAAAAAATGATCTTAGAATTGAAAAGTAAATTTGGAGAGAAAACTACTGATTTCAAGACTTACTACAAAACAACAGTAATCAAGACAGAATACATGTAAGGATAGAACAATAAATCAATGGAACAGAAAAGAGTGTAGAAATATACCCCTATATATAACATCAGTTGATTTTTGACAAGAGATCCAAGATAACTCAATAGATAAAGGAAAGTCTATTCAACAAGTTGTTCTAAAATGACTGGGTAAATATATGGAAAAGAATGAATATTAACCTTTACCTCACACCACACATAAACTTTATTTGTGGTGAATCATACAACTAACAATAAACAGTAAAAATATACAGACTTTTTAAAAAATCCAATTATTTTCACCTAAATTTTTCTCCTCCCTGTCATTTTATTTGACAAATTACCAAGGCTGAGCTCAAATTTAGCCTTCTTCATGAAACTTTTTATGATCACCCCTACCAGAAATAAGTGATACCTTACCTAACCCTTATAGCACTTTCCTTCTGCCATTGTATTGTGGTCAAGTGTGTATATGTGTGTACATGTGTACACATCATAACTGTAACCTTCTAAATGGTATGTTCCCCAACCAGCTCCTGTTCTTCCCTGAATTCCCTGAACCAGTCAATAGGGTATACATCCAGCATACTCTGCAACAGAGTAAGAAAAATCATCAACATGGAAAGTACAGAAAAACATTCGATGAACAGTTTATTTCAAAAGTGTAATTCCATACAGAAATATTGAGGGAAAGAAAAAGAAGGAAAGGAAGGAAGAAAAAGAAAGATTTGTGACTTGCTTATAGTGTAGAGGAACAGGAGGATAGAGACAGAGGCAGATCATATGCAAATAAATTTTAGTAAAAACATTAGTAAATATGTCAATATACATTTACACTACAGCTAGTAAGTCCTTAGTAAGAACATATTGGCAAAATTGCGTACGACATTTGTGTGAATAACTACAAAGACTTTATCAAAAAATAATTTAAGCTTTACAAGTTCTTTTTTTGATGAACACTAAGAGCATTCGTTAGTAATGCTTTCTGGAGAAATCAATTGGCATTCCCCTGGTGTGATCTTCCCCTAAATGATTTCCTATATACTTCTATTTACAGCAAACATCTATGAGATCAGTATAGTGAATAATTTTATTAACATTGTCACTGTTGAATATTTTTGCTTTGAAAGACTATATAGATATATTCATTTTTAAATATATGTGTTGCTTTAGTAGTTCTCCTTGCATTATCTTGAACACAATACAATCAAGAATGTATTCAGCTTCATGTCTCACCCTGACTCAGAAAAGGGTATGACGTGACAAAGAAACAGCTCTAATGAGCAAGATGAAATGGGAACACAATAATGATAAGAGATTTTAGAAACTACTCAGATTTTAGATTTTAGTTGAACAATATAATGAAATCCATTAAAATCTCAGCTTATTTGTTAGACTTCGTCTATATCTGTCTCAATAGAACCCCATTTATTCTCTGAAATTATACCTTTGTTTCAAAGACTGAATCATCCTAGTTATATCAGTATCATGGGATTGTCCTTTTTTCATATGATAATATATATGAGTTTGTAGGTAAGATATTTTTAAATGGCTAAATAAAAATAATCTAAGAATGGTTGATGCTTTATTGTCAAGGTACATTTATTTTATATGCAGTCTCTAAGGTATTTAGAAGAATAAAGCTATTACTATCTTGTTATTGTTACCATTACTACTATTAATAAGATTCTGTAGAAATGCTAGAATAAAGGGCAAGGCTATCATCAAAACTTTTGATGTGATTTCACACACTTAGGCACCTTCCTGGTAACTCCCTCTTTCACTGCCAGACTTGATTTCTCCCTAACTTACAGCACACCCCAATATTAACAGGAAGAGATAGTCTGAGGAATGGTAACATTCAGAAGCCAGTCTGTGTAATCCAAAACAAGAGTATTTCTCTTTCTCCAGGGAAGGTTTTAAATATTGGAGACTTTTGTCTCTTTCTTTAATTCTCTCTTTTCTTAGGACAAAAATTTCAATTCCTTTAACTAGTCCTTATCTGACAAGATTTCTAAAAATAAAATCTTTGGCTTCACTTTTGTACATAATGTGATAAATTTTCAAGCAAAATGAATCTTGCCTTTTATTTACTTTACATTTTTTATATTAATATATGTTCTTTCTATAAAAAGAAGCTTAGTTATAATTTTAAGAACCAAAAAAATCTTTTATTTATTCTTGATGCATTTGATGAAAGATTTTGTGTATACTTTGTTCAATTCCCAGTAAATATCAAAGAAAAAATTTATTGCATTTATTAATACATAAACAAGGAAAAATTTAGAAAATTAGGACAGAAAACATTTCCAAGAGCATCACATTATGAATAACCATGTTATGGATCACAATGTAATTCTTTTTTACATATACATATAGCCTGGTTTTGTAATCTGAGATAATTCCACAAATTGTACTTATATTATTAAAAACAAACTCAGCTCTTTGATACTGTTAATGAAAAAAATTAAGATTTTTTTCTAAAACCACAGTAATTCTGATTTTTGAGGAGAATATCTTTACATATATTCTTTCTGTTCCTTTAAGAATTTATTTGTTCAAAGTAACTTTAAATGATTGAAGATATGTACTCTGAATGTGTATACATATTCCTTCAATGGAAACAAAGAAGATTCTACATTGTTTAGTGTCTGCTAGGGTAATTGACTGGTAAAGTTTGAGGGCTAGGCAAGGGAGAGGGATGGAAGTGTGCTTGAAAATTGTGTAAAGTATTTCTTAATAACCTGAATATGGGAAAAGTTCAGAATTTTCATCTGCTAAAATTCATACGATTTTAAAGCACAAACCTAGATCTTAAATCCATTTCAATGCTTATTTAAATATTTTATATGTTTCCCATCATGAGTTACAACAAAGTATGTTTAAAAAAGGCATTCAGAGCAAGAAGTCACGTGACTGAAATAGCTAGTGATTGTTAGTCTCATTGTTCATATATATAACATTCAATTATTATCTTCTCTCAACGACAAAAGGAGAAATCTAGGACCTGAATGAATCAGGTCAAGACTGAGGACACGATAATTTACTTTTATCCTTAATTCAATGGTCAGTTCATTATGGTAGTTAAGTTGTGATAAGAATCTTAGTCCAGGCTGAACACTTCCTAGGACCAGATACTAGAAATATATTCAATCATCAGACATTATGTTGTAGTCTATTTAATGTGTTTCCACCCCAGTTTAATATTACAGTTTCCAAGACCTCAACGTGTCCTATTTCTAAATGCTGAAAATACCTTTAGCCTAATCTTGTATTTTTCCCTGAGTCAGATAATTTATTCTTAAGTATGACATGCTTCCCTCAAGTTATAAAGAAAAACATTTTCAAAAATGGGTGTAGCAAAAACAAAACAAAACAAAACAAAAAAATCTCGCATGTCTACAAATAAGTCAAGGCTATAAATCTCCCTGATGATAAACTACCTACCTGCTTCAGCATGCTTGATCTAATTTTTAAAGCTCATCATATAATTAGCTATGTTCAGGGATTTTCAGCACTATGTTAGACTATATGTCATGACAAGGATGACTTAAAATTCATTGTTTTACTTCTAGAAGACAGTGTACCTTAGAAGTAAAAGAAAATGATTTTATACAATAATAAAATAAACAGAGCCAGCAATGAAAAGGCACTTTGCTAGGCCCTGAGGGGAATATTTGCTAGGCCCTGGAGTAACCAAAACATGGCCTTTTCTTCCTAGGAGATCACAGCCCAATGGAGGAATGGGAATGAATATAAATCATTATGATACAAAGCATGGTCTACGTGGCATAAGCAATGTCTAAAGAGTGATTCATTTTGACAGGGGTAGGAGTTGAGAAAATCTTCTCAGAAGGAAGTAACATGGAATTTGGCCTCAGAGGATCAATTAAGCAGAGAGAAGGGAAAGATCCTAAAAGCTGGGATTGGTAATTTCAACAAAGATACAGACTCAGGAAAAAAGCAAGGCATTATTTAAGGAGCAAAATTAGCATGGGTAAAACATATGATGACTCAGAGATCATAGGGCCAGAACTTTGAGTAGAAAAGGGGTTGAGATGAGGTGCAGATGAGTCTTGAGTGAAAGAGGAATGTAAACGTTATTCTATTAATACCACCAGTGCTCTAAGCAGGAAGATAGCACAGTTTTGTCTGAGCAAAGACAATTGCAGTGGTGATGTCTAAGAGCAACTAGACTGAAGATAGGTCAGAAGCAGGCAGACCAGTGAGAAATCGGTTACAATTATCTAGGGAAGAGGAAATAAGGTAAAAAATGGACTTGAAGTGAGGATGTGGCAGTGGGAATAGAAGAAAGTAGAAGATTCAAGAGACTTTGTAAAAGTGTTACCAACAGGATTTAGTGACAGATGTCATAGGAGTGAGGGAAGGGAGGAGTCAAAGATAATCCCCCAAAATTCTTGCCCCATTGACAAAATGGACAAAAATCAGACACATTTACACTATCGTGACTTTGTAAAGCCCTTGCTTCTGCCTAAACTATCCATTCCCCATCCACATTCTGTAGATATTCCAGCCCTTCATCAAAGATTGGCTCACATTCCACCTCCTGCCTAGCAGCTGCAGAAAGAAGTGTTACCCACCGAGAGGCAGGATGGAGAAGCCATAACAATTAATTCACCTACTGCTTAGCAACAAGATTGCCATACAGAATAGACAAGCTCTCAATTAGAGAAAGGCAAATCCCCTGGGGCTCTCCACTGGGTCCTCCCATCCTCCATCCATATGATTCACCGCTTTCCTGGCAAAGAGGAATGAAGATGGCGGTGGTGGAGGGGAAGACCCATGTTATCTTCCTAATACATTCAAGAAGATCAAGTTTCTATTTATGGGCCAATGTTCTATACCACTAGGAAAGGAATAGAACATTTCCCACCACAATGAAGATAATGATGATGACTATAATAAAGAAGATGATGATGGGCCTTTTTCTATCCCTAATTCCTTCTAAGCCCATCAGAAACAAATTAGATCACAAGAAGATAAGCAGAGAGAACTTTTTTTTTCCTTCTACACCCACCTGGCTTTCCATTCTAAGCCCAGGCTTTCTGCCCATCCATCCACAGAAATGCACACAAAGAGAATTGGGTGTATTGTATTGAAGAAGATAGTGTTACTTTCTAAGAAGGGCATGGTTATATGTTAAGCAGGATAGCGATGGTTAGAATTTGTGGCAACATGAGTATATACTTGAGAATTTTCTAGAACCAAGCCTGGTAGGCCTTATGACTTACTAACTGCATAACCTTGAACAAGTTACTTAACTTCTCTTTGCTTCAATATCTCTTCTGAAAAACACATAAATAATGTTAATGCTTGCCTCATAGATGTATTCTAAGTAATAGATAATGCATATAAGACACCTAGAAAAGTTTCTGGCACATAGAAGAATTTAATTAATTACTAATATTTAGTTTTTTGCACTCAATATTAAAATCATGTTTTATATGATTCCAGAAGAACATGATTGTGTAGTTCTTCTATGAACATAATGGATTATTTTTCCTTGAAATAATGAAAAATAGAAAGTATTATAGTTTTGCACTTGGTAATACAGGGGCCCTAATACAACCAATGGAAAATAACCAGTTCTTATAATTGTCATTAAAAAATAAAATTGATTTAATGCACATAACCCCTTCTCCTGATAACTCTTCGCTAGGCATCCTATGACAAAAAAGTGAGATTCTTGCTAACACAAGTTTTTATTAAAGATTTATGTTATATTGTCTTTTAATGAAGACACTAGATTAAACATTTGTGAGGGAAGAGATATAAGACGGTAGCTGGAATTGATGCATATGCTCAATCTGCAACTGAGCTATTTGGCAAAGATGACTTTATATTGGCAATTAGTGAAAAAAGAGTAACAAGACATTAGGTGCTAGGATACCACTCACCAGCTCTAGAATTCTACCATAGGATCTTTTCTAGTCAACATTTTCTGTTAATGATTTGAATAGAGACTAAAATGGCATGCATACCTAATCTTCCAGTACCGCAAAGAATAGCAAGATAATGAATAGCACTGGTGGTCAACTGGAGAATTAAAATGAACAGGACAGCCTGGAATGTTGGACTAATATCAACTAGCTATAATAAAAGATAAATATAGAATGTTGTTTATAAAAATAAACAATGATATAAATAGCAAAATTTCCAAGAGTGGTTAATCATTAATTCAGGTCCTTTGCTAGAAGATGCAGATATTTAAAAAATAAATAACACTTTATCCCAGTTCCTCACAATACTCAGTCTACTTGAGGAGACAGATCTACAAAATGAAAAGTGTAGCGACAGGTGTATTCGTACAAGTACAGAGAAGTACCATTGAACTCAGCCAGTGGAGAGTGAGGAGAGAAAGGAAGGCATCCTGGTGAAATAGGCCCTCAAGCTGAGAAGAGTTTTATTCTAGCCAGAGGATATGACATGAAAAAGACACATAGGTGAAAATGAGTTTTGTGTGTGCAGAAAATTTTGAGCACGAGGATGCAGAGCAGGAAATGGTGAGAGACGATTCTGGAGAAGCAGAGAAAGTGAGCCATGAATATACTACATCACATAAAGGAGCAGGACTTCATCATGCAGGCACGAGGAGCTGGACTTCCCCAGGAAGCAGCTTGCTCAGATTTGCATTTCATGCGGCTCACATGGGCAGTGAGATGGAGGATGATTGTGACGAGGAGAGGAGAAAAGCAAGGAGAAAGAGAAAGAGACTGGAGACACAGAACAGGGAGAGAGAAGTAAATGAGTCTGTGGGCACGCCAGCAGTTAAGAGCCCCAAAAAAAGAAAAGAAATCTATAGAGAAATAGGGAAGGATGATCAGAGAGATACAGGAAAAACAAGAGTCCTGGGTCTTGGATGCCATGGAGATAGAGAGTTTCAGGAAAGAAGCGATTCACGGTATTGAATGTGACCCCAAAATCCATTAAGATGAGGGCTTTAAAATGACCTTCCAATTTCACGGTGAGATCAATTGTTAGACTTAATAGGAACAATTTCAGTAGAGTGGTTCAGATGGAAGACAAATTAAAGTATATTTTAAAAAATAAATGAGAGATGAGTAAGTGTAGCATGCACTTTCTTTGGAAGCTTGGTAATGAAAGAAAGGAAAAGGGTGAGCTGGTAGCTGCAAGAGAGAGTCTGTTTCATTTGTAATGGACGAGATCTGAGACAGTTTAGAAGCAGAGAGGGCAGAACCAGCAGAAGAGAAGAGAAGAAAATAAAAAAGGATAAGACAAGGTCTGAGGGAAAAAGAAAAGATTGTATTCCATGGGTGGGGAGGTTAGGTATGATAAAAAGAGGATCATCTCATCTTATAAAAAAGGGAGTGAAAATGAGGGAAAGTCTGGCTAAGTCATTGGATAAGGGGGGAATAGGTAAAGTTAAAGGTGACCAATTCTCTCAATGATATCTTATTGTTGTGGCCGTGGTTATATGAAGTCCTGCATTTCTTTTCTTGTTTAAAATCATATTAATACAAGATTCAAAAGTTTTGGCTTGACAATGTAATATGTGAAAAAGATCCTAGGAGCCAATGAGATGTAAAAGTATTAGAAAAATAAACATAGTCCTGGTCTCCTTCCATAGAGACAGACATGCAGGTCACGCCCCAATACTCTGTTCAGTTTTGAAGGGCTGCATTGAAGAAAGACATTGTGAAATAAGGTAATGTTCAGAAGAAGGATATAAAATGACTATAACCCTGTAAAGCCACTTAACAAAAAACAGTTGAAGGAGCTTGGTATTGTTTGCCCCGAGAAAAGAAAATTTAGAAATGAAGCTATCATAGAGCACAGGGAGTATATTCTCTCTTAAGGGGCTCCATGGAGCAGCATTTGGAAATAACAAAGAGGTAGGTTTTGTTTTAAGAGAAGGAAATACTCACGTATAAAGTTTTGTAACTCTCCAACACTGAAAGTGTTTAAGAGGTTTGATGACCAAAAAGCAGAAAGGTTGTAACAAGGATTTCTGCATTTGGAAAAGGCTGATTATCTTCCAACTTTTAAGTTTCCATAATTCTGTTTTTAAACATTGTTTATCCCTCGTTGAGAGTTTAAGGGATGAGATAATGAAACACAGCAGTCTCGGTATCTACTGGGATGCTGAATGCATAGAAACAGGAGAGCAGATAAACTATAATGTTTAATGTTTGCACTGTAGGGGTTTGGCACTCAATTTTGCAAGTTGGTTTCACTGCCTAAGCCACTAGTAAAAAGGTAATTTATTGTTTCAAAGCAGTGAATTCCAATCCCTTGTATTAGCAATGAGGAAGATGTCTGGAAGCTTGTCAGAACCTAGAACTTGACAATATGTCAAAAATGGCCATTGACAAGACCACAGTGTGCCTAGAGTGGGAAAGGGTAGAAGTGTGTGTGCAGGTGTATAGAGATGGAGAGAGAAGGGTGAAGGAATAAGCGAATATGTAATCAAGCATCCAAGTTTACTAGAGAGGAAAGGATAAGGAAATGGACTCCGTGGGGCACTGAAGGAGCCCAGGCAGCCAGAGAAACTGGTCCATGAGTACAAAAATATTAAGTGAGTGCTGCTGAGTTGCCTACAGATGTTTTTCAACAACCAATGAGATGATTGATTGCAACAAATGATAATCACTGACCCTCGCTTAAATGGTAAAGGGAGGCTTTATTATAGAGGTATGAGGGTATCCTCAGTTACAGGGCTTCAGGAAGGAACTGGAATATTACCGAGACAGTGTTCCCATTGGAGCATCTGCTTTTATCTCAATTCCTGTTGCCTTTGTCTCTTAGTCTGCATGGTAACCAAAATACTATGCTGTAGTCCCAGATCCAAAAGCTTCTCCAAAAATGCATCAGCCTAATCTGTGTTAGGAACGAATGCCTGATCCAATACACTATGGCCAGAAAAGCCGTACCTCCTTGAATTAATCAGCTGCCAGGGCTTCACTGCTGGTATCTCATGGATGGGGCTGGAGAGATGCTGTTTATAGAGAAGCTAAGATCAAACAAAAAATAAAATATATGTTTACCAAAATCTTTTCTGATATGCTGACATATATGCTGTGAATCTTTAGATTTGTCCAAATCACAGAAGTCAACAAGAACCATGGGAGTGACCAACACTAAGACTTTTTTCTCCAGATTAGACAAATGATATCCATGAATGCTAAAAGTCAGTAAGGCAGAACGGTTACCTATGTGAACTTTGCAGTTAGAACCTGTATTAGGGGCCTGGCCTGGTGGCTCATGCCTATAATTCTAGCATTTTTAGAGGCCAAGGTGGGAGGATCACTTGAGATCAGAAGTTTGAGACCAGCCTGAGCAAGAGCGAGACCCCATTTCTACAAAAAAAAAAATTGGAAAAATTAGCAGGGCATGGCGGTGTGTGCCTGTAGTCCCAGCTACTCAGAAGGCTGAGGCAGGACGATCTTTAGAGCCCAGGAGTTTGAGGCAGCAGTGAGCTATGATGACATCACTGCACTCTAGCTGGGATAACAGAGTAAGACCCTGTCTCAAAACAAACAAACAAACACCCTGTCTTCGAATTATGCCTCTGCAAGTACTGTCTATGTGATGTGACTTGGGGCAAGTTAGTTACCTTCTCTGTGCCATTTTCCTTCATCAGTGACAAGGGCCAGTGTTAGCACATGTCTCTTGAGGTTACTACGAGTGGTTAATGAGATAACACTCTAGAACTATTTAGGAGAGTGTGTGGCACAGAGTGAGTGTTTCTGGATCGGGGCTGTTGTGCTGAGGCTCGGCATTTCAGATGGCACTCCAAGGAAAGCAAGACAAAAATCTGTCTTATTTCCTGTCCTTTTGTCCCAACAAGGGCTGAAAATCTAGTCCCGCCTGAATCTTACCACACACGTAAACCAGCCAACTCCAAACCACCCTCATTTTTTATTATAGCTTCGAAGGTTGCTTTTAATAAAATGGAAAGGAGATAGATTTCAATAGTGGCAGTTTCCTTTCTTATTGGCAGCTGCTTCCTGGACTTCCTGTGTTCCCGCTGAAGGTGTGGCCACCTAGAGCCCTAAAGTCTCATTCCAGGGCCAATGATCAGTAGTGGGAAAAACTGCATCCCACCTGATGTGCTGTTGATTAACCAGGAAATTCAGTGGTAATTTAATACTAGGGAGGTGGCTATTGTTTTCGAATCAACTCTTGCTCGTTACCTATGCAAGTTAAAGGCAGAGCATAGGCCAGTGAGAAAGATATATATTTTTTTTTTTTTGAGACAGAGTCTCACTTTCTTGCCTGGGGCGAGTGCCGTGGCGTCAGCCTAGCTCACAGCAACCTCAAACTCCTGGGCTCAAGCGATCCTACTGCCTCAGCCTCCCAAGTAGCTGGGACTACAGGCATACGCCACCATGCCCGGCTAATTTTTTCTATATATATTTTTAGCTGTCCAATTAATTTCTTTCTATTTTTGGTAGAGACGAGGTCTCGCTCTTGCTCAGGCTGGTCTCGAACTCCTGAGCTCAGAACGATCCGCCCACCTCGGCCTCCCAGAGTGC
>CAUYSK010059233.1:0-10636 GCA_963575035.1 Avahi laniger | reverse complement strand
TGAACTTACCTGTAGCCAGGTAAATGGGGTGATTCTGGGCAGGGCTCCATGCCTGCATGGCTGTACGATCTATTTCCTTTAACTTCATCCTGCTAAAGAGAATATTTTATATAGAAATCTACTGAATACGTTACATAGAACACAGAAACTTATCTTACATAAAAATATACTAGACAAACCAGTACATTAGAAATGGCCAAAGTGCCAATAAATCAAATTGGCTTAGATGTCATTTATTGGAAATGCTCTCAATATAATAAAGAAGACAAACTTGTTATTTTGAGAAAATATCAAGCTATTCTAATTGTTTACAGATTACAGTCCTTCAGTTGAAAAACCAGTCTAGAAAAATACCCCACAAAAACACTACAGGGTGATAGCTGAGGAATTAACTTTGCTATCCATGTGCTTCTCAAGGATGTATCAGGGTGAGGGGAGCAACATAATAAACAAGGCGCATCTTCCTGGAGTAGGATTACTCAATGTTAACAGCAGTTTTAAAAGTTAATCTTAAATTAAAACACCTACTATAGAGATGAATACAGTAAGCCCACCGATTTTAAAGATAAAGCAGAAATTTTTAGAAAACTTGTCTCTTCAAGCTACAATTCCATATACCACTTTTTACATATTCTCTCCATCATTAAAGTTACTTAGAAAAATTCAGGAGATATTGTGCTCTGTATTTTTTTGAAATCTTTATCATGTTTACAGAAATATATTCACATGGCATAGTACTCCCTTGTAAGATGCACCATAATTTAATTACTCAGTCTGATACTAATGAACAGCAGATACTGTTTTTTTGTTATTTTTACAAACAATGCTGAAGTACATGGCCATATGCCCATGTTATCTCATTCACGGGCAGGGACAGCTATAAATTTCCAGAAGTAGTAAAACTGCTAGGTTAAAGGATAAGCGCAATTTTAATTTTGATGATCATTACCAAGTTGCCCTCTATGGCAACTGTACCTTTTCACATTCCCAAGAGTTAATATGTCACTACCTGCTGTCCTAAGCCTTACCAGAGTGTACTGTCACACTTAGATTTTTACCAACAAAATATGTGAAAAATGTTAGCTCTGTAGAGTTTTACTATAAACGATGTAGAGCATCTTTTTATGTGATTACAGCTCATCCGCATTTCCTTTTCTGTCACCTTTTCTGTCTTTTCGTATCGCTTGCCCATTTTTCTATGAGATTGACAGACTTTATCTTTTGGCTTTTCTTATGATATATATATTTTTCTACCTTTCATAGGATTTTGATTTTTTTAACATAGGCTTGATTTTTTTAGAGTTTCAGGTTCACAGAAAAGTTGTGCAAAGACTAGAGTTGTTACACACCTCCCCTATTCCCCCCATAGCCTCTCCCGAGGCCACCATCTGGCGCCAGATGGTACATCTGTTTCAATCCATGAACCAACACCAACATACTACCACTCAAACTCCATAGCTCACACTACGGTTCAATACTCTTGGTGTTGTACATTCCATGGGTTTTGACAAACATTTAATGGCATGTGTCCATCATTACAGTATCATGCAGACCAGTTTCCCTGTCCTAAAATCTCCTGTGCTCCACCTGTTAATTCCTCCCTCGCTATATATGGAGCTTATACAGTGAGTTTACACGAATTCTTCATGAGACCTAAAAAGAAGGGGTGCTGTTTTCAGGGTTCAGAGTTCAATACATATTAATCAAATCCTCTTTATTGATTTGTTTAGGTCTTCTATATCCTTATTTTTTATTTACTTGATCTGTCTTGGACCAGGCAGTAAATTAAAAGTCTCCTACTGCTAATATATTTGTGCCTATTCCTCCTGGTATCTCCTGAAACCTCTGTTTTATGAAAGTTATTTTGTCATTTAATACGTAGTTATTTGGTGCATTTTCATGATGTTAAATATTCACTGTCAAATATGCATTTAAGCTTTATGAAGTATCCTTCTTTGTCTCAAATGATGACTTTTGGCCTGAATTCTGCCTTTTATCTGCTTTTACAGGCATACCTTTGCCCTTTTCGACTTTTGAACCACTCTTGTTTTCACTAAGCTGTCCTGAATACAGCAAAAAACCAGATTTTACTTGGTGATTCAATTTTAAAGTCTTTCCAAGAAGTTAGCTAAGGTCATTTAAAATGTACTGATATGAGCCTGTACTGCAAGAGCAAGACCCCATCTCTACAAAACAGAAAAATCAGCTGGGCAGGTGGTACGCACCTAGCTATTCAGGAGGCTGAGGCAAGAGGATTGCCTGCACCCAGGAGTTTGAGGCTGCAGTGAGCTATGATCACACCACCGCACTCTAGCCCAGGCAACAGAGCAAGACCCTATCTCAACATAAAAAAAAAAAAAAAAAGTATTGATACGGCAGATGTGGCTGGTCTTTGTTTCACCATATTTTGCTATGTTTGGCCTAATAATTTTGTAAAAAGTCTTTTGTTGTTGTCTATTTTCTCTTTTGTGTAGTTACCATTTTCCTAATAATTAGGATGATTTGCATTTTCATTCTAATATGTGTTTCTGGTTCTATCTTTATAACTACAATTTTAAAAAATTGAATTTAGTTCCATTAATTCTCTATTTCTTTACACAGTAACTACTGACTCCCTACTGTAAGCGTTAATGAAATGAGCGTGGATAATCTCACTGCCTCTCTTGTACTACACAATTATAGTCAATGGTATTATCTTTCTCGGTGTTTACCTTTGTACTGCTAAATACGCTTATACTTCTACTAACTGATATGTCGGCTTTAAAAGATGTCCTTTGACTCCCCACTATTACAGATGTGGCAATCCACAAACTTATTCTACCTCCAATTTTCTTTCCACTCCTCTTTTCATTAGTTTTCTGATCAATTCCTACATTATTGGACACTTAACACCTACATTTTATTCTTTCTTATTTATTGTCACTTTTGTTTCAGTCTCATGTCTGTAGTTAAATATACTCAACACTTTCCAACAGCACTCTTGCCAGTTTCCTCACTCATCTCCAGAGTTCATCCTCTAACAGTTTCCTTAAGAGGGCCTTGGACTAACTAACAACGTGCCCTGAGTCTTACAAGTTCAAATTGTTTATACTTGAAGATTTTACAGATGATAAAATTAGAACACAGAAAGTTATATAATTTGTACATGCTAGCAGGGAGTAGAGCCAAGACTTGAACTCAGAAATTTAGCTCCAGAGTTCAAGCTCTTGTTACTGCCAACAAATTCAGGTATTCAATTTTTCTATCATAGAAGAAATATTAACATTTAGAAGAAATAATTAATGGCAAAGCAACCAACAAGTATGATGAGATTAAGAGGAAAAGAAATGCATTGCACAAACTGGCTAGGTTAGGAAAAAGTAGGATTAGGAGGTTATATCACATGGTTAAAAACATGGCGTCCGGAATCAATCCACAATTTGACTACTGGCTCTGCTATACTTATTAAATATGATACCTTGGACACATTCTTCAACCTGAGCCCCAGTCTCTACATTTGTAAAATGTGGATAAAAGTGATTACCTCATGGGATATTGTGAGGTTTAAATGATATATTTTACAGAGAGCCAAACACAGTTGTCTAGCACATAGCTTAGTGTACGTTTTGCTCTGTTAGCTATTTTTAAAAATTACTGCTATCATGAGATTAAGCAAGAAAACTTCACATCTAGTTTCTTAAAATTATTCTGGGGGAAAAAATCCCAATTTTCTAAATAAAAAAAGGACCTATTTTCTTTATATGAATGCCCTCTTCTTGCTCTCAGCCAACTGTCTGACCAAATGTTTACAATAAATTCAAGTTCCAGCTCCTTCATGAAAACTGACATGATGATCCAATCCTAACAAATCTAAATAATCTCTCCACTGTTTATAACTGTCGGTACCATACTTTAAGTACTTCATAAGAATATGTCATTCTATTTTAATTAAACACTTTATAACATTCTATTAACATATATTGTTTATATATTTTGTAATTTTCTTTTACCACCTGTTTTATGTGTTATCTTGTCTCACTAAGTAGATCAATAATGTCGTTTTTTTAATCAGGTATTACAACTTTTATCCCTTTTTGGACTCAAGATTGCTCAGCATGGTACAAATATGCAGAAAGTTTTGTTTGATTGATTTTAAAGGCTTCTATTTAGGGGAATACGAAGAGACTAAGTTAGGAGACTAATGAGCCAGAAAGACCAGTTTCAGATAAAACTTTTAATTTTTAGATTCTTAAGTCTTTAAAAGATCTTTTCCTATTTAAAAAGTAGGAGAAAGTACTGTTAGGAGAAAAAAGGTTATGAGATGTCTTCAGAATAACTTCTAAAAGTGAAAAACAAAATAGTTATATTTTTTAAAAACTGAATTACAGTATCTCTAAGAGCAAAGGTAAAAGGACTACCTAATTCATGAATGCTTAATGTGTAACATTTACTCAAAGAGAAAAAGACAAATTTGTAAAAACATAAATAAGATGGCTAAGACGGAATTCAAAGCAATTTATAAAAGTTTATTTCTTAGCCCTAGTACTCAATGTTCTACTAGAAGCAATTCTACTTATTAACCTGAATATAAGGCTTTAATGCCATCTGTTAAAAAAAAAAAAAAATCACTATACTACAACAATGGCCTACCACTATGGTATAATATGCGGTCTGAATCTAATTAAACGAGAGTCTATCTATCTATTGCAATCATTCTCAAAATTACTATGAAAACTATGAAAATACAGCTTCATTTGAATATATATTAATATGTATTCCCTGCTCTTAGAAATGATCATTCACTTAGTTGTAAATAGTTTTCTTGAAAACAAGAGCAAGAGGGTTTAGATTAAACCACATATACTTCCCAAGAAAGACTTGCTGTAAGAGCTTGGTACAATTTTAAAAAATATTGCATGTAATTAGAATTCATACTATGCATACTTGTTTCATTCAAGATTATTTTACGCAGAATATAATCTTTATGAAAACATACAAAGAAAACTTCTAGGACAGTGGCTTGTTCATATATATCACCTACAAGACAACATCTATAGCACAATTAAAAGCGCGGGGTCTGGAGAAGGTACTCTCAGTTTAAATTTCAGCTCCCCCATATCCCCCTCTGACTTTGGTCATGTAACTCTACCTTGACTTGGGTCCCCCCTCAGTAAAATAAGGATAATAACATTATCTATAACATAGGGTTATTGTGACAATTAAATGAGGTATTAGAATGGTTAGAACAGTGCCCGGCACACAGTAAATAAATGCTCATCAGTGATGGCTACCACAAAAATCACAATTTAAAATGGCTATCCCAATGAATTTTTGATGCATTTATTAAAGAAAATTTATACTCCAGACTAGAACTCTTAATTTTTCATCCAAATTTCTCCCCACAATAATTGTATCTAATTAAGTGGAAATGTTTTTCTTTCTGCTCATTTTCAAAATGTAAATTTTGTGAAGCAATACTAAAACCCAACATCACTATTCTTTGAAAAATACCAGTTGTAGAACGCTATACACAGAGCTGACCCATACCTCAGAACGTTAAGTAGAAAGAGGTAATAGAATCAGAACCTCTGACTCCCAAACTAGGTATACAATCCCTAGGGGCACTGCTTTAAGTAAAAGTCCACCTTGTGTGGGCAAAACACCTCATTATGGATAGGGACAATTGTTCTGGAGGATTTGTTTTGTATTATCAACATTCTAGCTCCATCTTACTCAACCAAAACCAAACCGAAGATGAAAGCAAATGTGTACCAGTTACTGAACTAAATGGTGGCATACTAATCTGCAGTATAATACAACTTTTTGAGCTGCAATTAACCTATCTAAATATGACATTTCTAAAAACAATGTAATCAGTGCATCAAGCAACGTAAATCAATTTAGTAACATCCCAAAAGTGTTTAACTTGGGATTTGTGAACCTCATGAAATTATGTACACATAGAAAATCCTATGTGCACATGTATATGTGCATTTTTCTAGGAAGATGACCCAATGCTTTCATTAGATTCTCAAAACAGAGTGAAATCCGAGAAGGCTGAGAACCATTGTTCTTCTCAGTTTACAAATTTCTTTCTTTTCTTACATGTTATTAATTTCAAAAAAGAACCTGCTATATAAACTTAAGCAGTGTAATTCTAAATCCATCCCAAATTTCACAATTTCCCAAATAACCATGGATTGTGTAAAAATAAAATCACAGCTACATAAACACTTCGAATTATCCAAAAGTTCTTAGAGTCTACAAATCTTTCCCAGAGTTCTAATTAAGGAATAATGAGAAATAAGGAGCAGAGAAGAACCACGAGAGTAGGTTTTAGCCAATTCTTGAATAATCCGAGATGTACCGAAAACGCAGGATACTGTGAAAAGGGCGAGCCTCTAATTACCAATTAAATACAGTTATAACTGCCGACAAAGGCAACTAAATTTCACTTTTCTATAGTTAGAAAAGATAGTTTAGGAGGAAGGATTTGTCACAGACCATCACATCACTGTAACTTCCTAAAGACCTATGTAAAATTAGTTCTTTGAGATCAAAGAAAAGTTTACAATGCCCACAACTCCAGGCAATATTTTGATTTATTTTACAAACACCCAGTAACTTACCCACTCACTAGCAAAAACATACAACCCTTAACGAGACTTCTTTCGAAGTACAGGGTGCGACTGGCGACCACTGTCCTTAAAATAATCCAATCCTGGCTAAATGACAGTAGCCGTCAGTTCAAACCTGTGAACCTCTCAGTCTAGCAACAGTTCAAGCACACACAAAAAACCTCTAACCGAATTAAAGTCAACCAAAGTAATTCCGAGATCTGTTTCCCTTCCTCGCCCTTGGAGACAGCACCTCTTTGTGCACCGGGGTCTGAAGGTCTCCTGACCTCGAGTCCGGTTACAGCCCGGCTGCGACGCCCCGGCAGGACGCCCTGTCGTGAGCCTCGGGGGAGCCCCCGCTCGGCCGCGGCAACGTCGGCGGGTGCGGACGGGCGCGATCACCGCAGGAGTCCGGAGGCCAGGCGTCGTTCCGCCGGGCCCGAAACCAAGAGCGGGGCGCGCCGTCACCAGAGACCGGGCCTCAGGCTGGCGGGAGCCGGCGGAGACCGAGGCCGGAGTCTCAGGCTTGGCGGGCTCTCCCTCAAGGACCGGAGGCCGGCGAAGAGGGCAGGAGGCAACAGGCGGACACACCTGGCGGGGACCCTCGGAGGCAGGTCCCTGCGTTAGCGTGGCGCCCGTCGGAGTCTCCCAGCATTCGCCGCCGCCCCTCCTCCCGGCCCAGGGCCACCTCCACGTTCCGCTCCAACGTGGCAGCCGCAGCCCCGCCCGCCGGCCGGCCGGCACTTCCGGGAGCGCCGACTCTCCCCGCCCACCCGGCGCACGGCCGGCCTCGGCACTTCCGGGACGGGCTGCGGAGTGGCGTTCTCGCTCCGGCTCTCGGGCGCGCGAGATTAGGAACGTCTCTGAGGGGGCCGCTCAGGACGCGGAGGCGGTGGCCGGGACAAGGGGTGAAGGAAAAGTCCTGCTGGGCGTCTCCGTCCGGCTGGAGAACGGCCGCGGGCCACACGAACGCCACGTAGCACTAGTCCCGTGAGGCTCAGCAGCCCCTGGCGACATGGCCGGCGCTGGACAAACCGCGGGAAGAGTCGGGCTGCAAGGGCCTTATTGCAGTTTGTGGCTGGGTTCTTAAAATTGCCTTGTTGGTTCCGCATGATTGCATTTTGAGAACTTCTATAAAATGAAACGATGTGGTCATGTACAATGGCTATTGTGGACATACATGTTTTATTACTCCAAAGAGGCATTGACGGGGTGATGTGTGTCAATTCGTTAGCATCCTTTCATACTGAAGTTACTATCCCAGGTGATTAATATCCCAGGGTATTACTTGATATGTATTAGCACTTGCCTTCGGCCACTGTGACCTTACTAGTTTTCGCAGAGCACCGAATCAAATTAGATGCATTGCCTGAATGTACTTCTAGTTTAGGGAATGATTTTGCAGCGAAGTCAAGCCAGAGGATAATCACTTGCGAAAGTACCAGAACCTGGATTCAACCTAGGTCTCCTAACGTCTAGCTAGAGGAGTTCTCCCGTTAGACCTACCACTCAAAGCCAACTTTTCTAAGGCCTTTCTTTCCTAGCCGCCTTCCCTGGAAGTAATTTTTTTTCTTTTGCACACAAAAAGACAAGTAAAATACGGTAAATACTCCTATTTAAGTACTGGAGAGTAGAAACGTTTTCGTACTCACTGCACCCTTCCCAACACCCTTTCAATCTTATACGTGTGGTTCAATTGAAAGCGCAAAAGTTTATTTCTGTAGGTTTGAAATAGACAAGCTCTAGCAGACTACAGTTGACCCTTGAGCAATCCTGGGTTAGGGGCACCAACCCTCAGCAGTCAAGAAGTCCCTGTATAACTTTTGTCTCCCCAAAAGCCTAACTGCTAATAGCCCCTACTGTTGGCTGGGAGTCTTACTGATAACATAAAAGTCGATTAACACTTTGTATGTGGTAGGCATTATATACTGTATTCTTACAATAAAGCTAGATGAAAAACTTTAGGAAAATCATATTTACTATTCCTTAAGTGGTAGTGGATAATCGTAAAGGTCTTCATCCTCATAGTTTTCCAGAGTAGGCTGAAGAGGAGGAAAAAGAGGGGTTGGGCAAAAGCAGAAGAAAATCTGCATATGTGCATCCATGAAGTTCAAACCCACATCGATCAAGGGTCAACTGCACTAGCTTACCGTGGCTAATTTCAGGTACGTTCTAAAAGGCCTCTCACTTTATTTTACTACTACAAGACTAGTTTACCTGGAGAGGTGGGAATAAAAATCCCTGACAAGTGGGACCATCGTTTGAGCCAACAGAAAATGTTAAAACTCCTGAACTCTTTCCTACTGTCCCATTCCCAAAAGACTCTTTGCTACCTGCAAGTGTGAACTGGTGTGGCAAAAGGGTTCATTAGGACTCTCACTTTCCTAAAAACCAATGATTACATTACCAGTGGTTACATTTTCTGGCATCATTTAATATAATCGTTCAGTACAAACTGCACGTTCCTGTTGCAGAAGTCAGCAAACTCCACACCTCCCCTCCTTCCTTTTAGGTCCTATGAGCTAAGAATGGTGTTTATATTTTTAAATATGAAATATATTTTTCCCCTTGGGGGGAAAAGGCAAAAGAAAAATATTTCGTAACAAGTGAAAATTATATGAAATTCAAATGCTGTTGTCCGTAAAGGAAGTTCTACTGGAAAACATTCACACTCAATGGTTTACGTATTGTCAATGCCCTAAATGTAATTGTGACAGAACAGCCAAGGATAAAATATGGCTGTTTGTAGATGTGATAGGTGTATTTACATTTCATTAAACATACATACTCCCAGCTTGTTATACATGCAGGTAGTCCTGGCTTTGAGCATGCAAGCTGACACTGTGCAATGCAATCTTAATCTATGGGAAAATTTGATTGTTCTGTGACCTTAAAATTTGTCAGATTAAAACCTCTACTGCTGTTGGTTATTAATGTAAAATATTGTACACTGTAAAACATTAGAAACACTAAAAATTACAGTGTTCTCTTTATAAATAATTTATCAAGAGTAGTTTGAACGGTGCTTGTGTTCTTGTCATATAACTTTTGAGGAGTAAGCATCTTTTCTATGCCTTGGCAAACTGCCATACTCCTTTCTAAATCAGCTTCCAAAACTTTATCTTTCACGCTTTCAATGCCATCAAATACACCAAGTAAAACATGTGAAGTTTTTTTTACTGGCATTCACTTTCTCCGAGACATGTTCATCCTTTATATCAGAACCATTCCTCATTTGTCTATAGATTTGCCTTCACTAAGTTCCTCTGGCTACCTATCTATTAATAGAACTGCCTCTTGAACAGCAACAGTGTCAACATTTCCAGTTAGCTGTGTCTTCTATAACTGTAGTCCCCAGCCCCTGGTCCACTGCCCCGCCTCCTCCAACCCCCCATGGAAAACTTGTCTTTCATGAAACTTAGCAACCAGGGCCCCGCAGCAGGAGGTGGTGGGCCAGCAGAAGCTTCACAGGTATTTAGAGCTGCTCCCCATTACTAGCATCACCACCTAAGCTCCGCTTCCTCCCCCGCCACTCCATGGAAAGTGTCTTTCATGAAAGCAGTCCCTGGTGCCAAAAAGGTTGGGGACCGCTGTTCTATAACATTCCATGCAAATCTTGCAAAGTTTTCTGCACAGCAGTCTCAAACTACTGTGCAAAGAACTGCCTGTAATCCTTGAAATCTGGATACAAATTTCATAGAACACCCTTGTCTGAGCTGGCAGCTTCACCAGATAGCTTCATCAATTCACGCCAACCTTAGAAATGATGACACCAGCCTTTACTGGCAGTAAAATGTTCTTTTTCACTCTCCTTTTAATTACCGTTTTCTTTTGATGCAGCAATGAAGGTCATCACTTTGGCCTGCACACTAGTTAAACTGACTGTGGTGTTTTATTAGTCTTTAATCCAAAGTAGAGGTGAACGCTCCATTTCAACCGTAAGTAGCTTTCTGTTCCTACTACAATTTAAACTAAAAGATGTGGCTCTTGCCTGTAATCCCAGCACTTTGGGAGGTCAAGGTGGGAGGATTACTTGAGCC
>CAUYSK010059231.1:0-32786 GCA_963575035.1 Avahi laniger | reverse complement strand
CGAATTAATTTCTTTCTATTTTTGGTAGAGACGGGGTCTCGCTCTTGCTCAGGCTGGTCTCGAACTCCTGAGCTCAGAATGATCCGCCCACCTCGGCGTCCCAGAGTGCTAGGATTACAGGCGTGAGCCACCGCGCCCGGCGCATGTTTTACTCTTAATTTTTCTCAATTAAAGTACTGATAGAGCTAGTGGTAATGTACATTTATCTGTGTGTTAATGATTGCTGTAGCTGAAGTTGAGTTAGTCAAGGAAAAGGTAAACAATGCTCAAAAGGGTAAGGAAGAATGGATGCCAATGCCAGGAGGACAGAAACAAGTGGGTTATAGGCTGAGAAGTCTAGAAAATAGTGGTTAAAGATAAGGTCGAAGTGGATTTAGACAAGAATGAGCAGTCTATCCCCCAAGGTTGAGAGTTAGGTTTAGTACAAATACAAAGAGGTATCATTTACAAATTAGTAGAAAATGACTGAATTTCATTGCCCTAGAGGTTACAGACTGAAGTTCCACATTGCCATATCGATGGGAATGTAGATTACATAGGTATATCTATTTGTTAAAATTTTACACTTAAGATTTGTGCATCTCAAAATATGTAAATCTTACTTAAAAATTAAACAGAAAATTAATAATCAAGCAGGGATAAGGAGTAGGGGAAAGTACAAATGAAATGAAAATGGCCTAATGATGATAGTCGTTGATGTCAAACATGGGGTTCATCTGTTTACGTTGTGTATGTTGAAATTTTGCATAATGAAAGGCTAAAAACAGGTCCAAATTCACACCTAAATGATGTTCATGGGTTAATTAAAAGAAATGATGACATTTGAAGGCCTATCCCTCCATATTCTGTGCATGTTTCAGGCCTAAAAAACACTAATAGTGGATAATATACAAAATCTACCTTTGTTGTAAAACTAAAAGCTTTTAGCTTCTGTGAACTGTTTCCTTTAGACACTTTGGTGTAGTGAAAAAAAAAAATGAATGACAAAATATCAGCACCTGTCAGTATGTTCACAGATTTATTTGTAAATGCTTAATATAGATTATAAAAATAAGGCTTATTATAAAAATAAGGCTTAATATAGATTATTATTTTTCAATATATAATTGTATCATTTTATTCCATAGTAAAAATATTAGTTCATGAAGTTATCTATTAGGCTTTGCCTTTTTACCCTTTTCAGGCATTTGGAAATTGATCTCTAGAAATTCTGATTTTCAAATAGAAACAAAGGTATAAAACCCTAAAGTTTGAGAAACATGGGATTCTAAAAGGCTAACCAGGCCAATGATGTCCATTACTAACGGAGATTGTAAGTTTCAGAAAAAACTATTACATGGACATCAAAGGCATCTTAATAAAGGATACTCAACTAACTAGTCTCTCAATTCCACAGTCAGAAATTATCTCTCAATTTCACAGTCAGAAGTTTTTTCCTCACATTTAATCCACCACTGTGTTATCAAGTCACTCTACTTTTCAGTTTCTTCATTTATAAAATAAGGTGACTGAATTAAAGGAACCCTAAAGCAGTGACCACCAGTGTAGCGGGTACAAAACATGAGATGTGGGGGAAAATACCTTACAATGTTTTCCTATCCTTGAAAGTATCAATTCTTTGTGAATGTTTTTAATATATATATTTGTCCAGTAGTACATGTATATAAACAAATAGGTGAGACTGGTCAATTAACTGCCTGGAGTCTATAGCTCTAGAGCAAGAGCTTTTAAACTTTTCACTTTCATAAACTTTTCAAGCACTTTTCATAAACTGTCAAAATTGAACCACTGTTTACAGGATTCAATTACATTGCTACCAAATATGCACAACTGGTTTGTACAAACACTTCGGGTTTTTTTCTTTCATTATGGCCCAATAAAAGGTCATACCTTATTAAAAACATCCTTGCTAATGGCATCCACACTCCACAGACACATCCTTTCTCTTTGTACTAGAGCTTCTTCTTTCTGTCGCCATTCTTCTTCCCGTTGCCTCAGTTCTGATACTGCTGTTTGTGCTTTGGCGTGTTCCTGATCCAAGGACTCAGAGTTATGCAGTGCTAAGCTACCAAGTTTCTGCTGAGCTTCAGCAAGATTCCATTTGCACGCCACAGAGCTCTTCACAAACTCTTTCTGCTTTTGGCAAGCTAGTTCAATCCCATGGCTATATATCTGGATGAGAAAACAATATTTGTAAGAAATGAAGAAGGCAATGAATATATTTGTGCAACACAGTTCAATTTTTCTTATTTAAAGGATTTCTGTGCAATATTTTTGGTACATAGCATATCCTGTGTTCTGGGCTTGCAGTTACATTTTTATATTACAGGCCTTGTTTCATCAACTAGACTCTAAACTTCTTTGTTAATCCATGCCCCTCCCCTGACAACTAACAGTAACAAAAAGCCTGGCAACAATCCCAGTGTATAAAGCTGGTGCTCAACAAACATCAGATTTATAGTCTTTATGATACTGAGCCAGCAAGATAATGAGAACAGAGCTTAAATCTAGTTTATCACTTCAACATCCAACATGCTGAATACAAGACCTTTAGAGTTTTGTTTTTCAAGTTCTTCACTACAAAAACCTCCTTTTATTTAGAAGTAATCTAATCATTTCTTGGTTTCTATTTACTTTCTGTATTTTCCTAATCTTTGGTGATCTGAGAAGTTCTTATTGGAAATTCCTATTTATAACTGATTATATCAGATAGCTATCCTTTAACTTATTCCTAATCAAAATAGGTAAAGATATTTTTCTAAAAAGTGCCAACTGATCCACCCTGGTGACTCTGTTCCACTCAGAAGCAGCAGTACTTACTTAATACATATAAAGCACTGTGGTAAGTGTTTAATTCCTTATATTCCTTGGTTCTATAAAACTAAAGCTGAAGGCACATTCTTTACAATTTCTTAGCCAAACGTAGATCAACTTCAAACTACTTATTCAGAATAATTTCTCCCCAATCTGTTCCCACAAGTGCATCACTATTCAAGCCCTTATCATTCCACATGTGAATTATACAAATACAGCCTGTTTATCCCAAGCCATTCTCCACTCCACTAGCCTGGAGTGATCTTTCCAAAAAACAAATCTTATCATTTTATTCATTTAGGTCTCAGGATAAAATGCAAATTCTGTGGCATGGCCCTTCATGATGCCATCACCAATTATCTCTCTAGACTCGGTTCCAGTTACTCTTCTACTTGTTTGTTTATCCTTCCCATCCCCACCAATGTCCCCCCTCTTCAATTTGGCAATCCTTCTTCCTCTAAGTAACTCCTATCTCCATCCAGATTCTGGCATCACCCAAGTTTTTTCTTATCCATTTTCTCCCCACCCAAGTTATGCATATTTCTAAGGCAATGTTTTTCACACAATATCACACTTATCTGTTTACTGAACTATCAGCTTCTTGAAGAGGCCAGAATTCAATGTTAGATGAATAAATTCACTTCTTTGAACAGACTGGTGGTGGTAAAGAATTCTGAGGCAAGTAGCAAGCAAGGCCTCTACGTCCTCACTGAGTCTTCAGGAAAATTCAGATTTCTACTAGGGTAAATGTGGACACTGTTGCTATTCAGATGTTTTATTTACTCATTCAGCAAGTTTGGAGCCGAGGTACTACAGACCATGTCCTTAACAAACCAAGTAAAATATTTATTTTTACTTTTTGCTATCTTAGAATGGGATCAAAAATAACTGTAGACTAGCTATGCTTAAAATGGGACCAGGAAAAGGAGAAAAACAAAGCTATAAAACTTATTTTGTAAGAAGACAAAGATATACCAAGAAAGGCAATATGGATAAATGGAAATATCTTGCATTTTTAAATTATGTGGGAGCAAATACTCATTTCTCAAATCAAACAAATTCTAAAAGTGATTTATGTTTAAATTCTCCAGACTACCCAGACAACATTTGGCCATTTGGGCAAACATTGCAACATGTATTCAGAGGGTTAAATAAAATATTAGGTCATATTTTAATTGGTAAGCATACTGAAGTTTTAGAAAGACATTAAATATGATTATATTTTAACGACCATAAATTCGAAAAAGGAACGGTTAGCATTAAAATGTACCAATGTAACCTTACATCAAAAAAATCTGAAAAAGGATCTCTATATTCTGATCTGCCTTTATATTAACTGGATCTCAGAATTATACATCACATATTAAGATGTCTAGATTCCCATATTTGATAAAATTAAACCAAAGCTGTTTTTTTAAGATTATAAAATGTTTATCAGCTGCATTACACATTTTCTTCTTTCCAAATATTCCAATCCAAAAATTTCAGTCTTAAAGCCAGCAAGACAAATAAGTAGGTTTATAATAAGCACATGAACTTAGAATTAGTAACCACTTTGCAAATTTTAAAACCAATAAAGGTAGCTTCATCCAAAGTTTTACAGTACTTCACAGGATAGGCAGTGCAGTAGGTGGGAAAATATACTGCACTAGGAGTCATAGGTGGTTTCTAGTTTTAACTCTGCCACTAACTAGTTACATGGCCTCAGGGAAATCACTTTCTTTTTTTTTTTTTTTTCAGGCTGGTCAAGTGAGGAAATCACTTTTAATAAAGGAGATAAGCCTATGCACTTCTAAAATCCCTTTCAGCTAAACAAGTTTATAAGTGCACCAGTAAAAAATATATATATATATATACAAATATTTTTAAAAGTTAATGTTTCTCTTAGCTTACTTTTATGATTCAACCACAACACACTAAAATTTTTGAGACCTTTTTTTCTCTCCAACTGCCTTCAAAATTAACAACAGCAGCTGCTGTTCATTATTTTCTCTCTCTGTAACACATTACATGCTTATAACACATTTTGTATATAAACATGCCACTGGTGATCTACAATTAGTGGGTGACTACTGACCCATCAACTCTCATTTTGCCCTCCTAAAAAATGTCTTGCACTTTCCCAGTGACTAGCTGGCCAAACTGCAGTCTGTGATTATGAAACAGCATTTTTCTCTGTGTAAAGCCAACTAACCCCATTAGCTGGGTATAAGATTGATGATTTTACACTCACTGGCAAACGATTTAAATCACTCATCTTCATTAACATCTAGTAAAATGAGTTTAGAGAAAAATTATTAATTCTGTTATGACCTGAGGAACCCCATTTTCCAAGAAGCTTAGAAGACAGACACTTATAATCCATTGACCATATTACTGTTTAGTCTGTGATCCTGAAATATACTTCTAAAACACACTAAGGTTAGGAGATAAACCAGGACAAGGTAATATGAATATATAAGCATTCCCTAAGTCAGGGCCCAGAAAAATCCTAAATGATGTATCGCATTTGGACAAGTTTCAGAGGCAGGAAAGCTGGGTTGAAAACCACAAGTAGTATCAGGAACCCGACGAAGAATTCTGTAGGAAAAGGGAAGTGTGTGCCTACATGTTTTTACTGGGGAATGACGTGAAACAAAACTAAAAACAAAACAGTAAGGCAAAGATGGTCACGTGAATGGGAGAGGTGTGCGCCAGCATCATTAAAAGCGAGGTTTACAGAATTTTCTTAGATGTCAACGTGGGTGAAATAGCATGTGAAATCATCTTTACGTGAGGACTCAGTGGGATGTTGAACTACATTCATTCATTGTTTCTAACTACCAACTGTGCACAAGTATGTTGGAGCCTTTAACAGAGTAAAGTGCTTGGAGAAAAGCATGCACAAGAGGACAAAGGGTCAATGTTATATCGTGAGCCACCCAAATCTGGATGCTGTCAGGAAGCGGGGAGGCGGAGGAAGGTCTTCTAAAGGTGAGGAAGAATCAGCCAAGGTGAAAGAAAAGGTGTGCGTGGAGGTGGAGGTGGGTAATACATGCCCACTCTGTCTCCCCACTGAAGATGCTATGATAGCAGGGAGATGGCATCAGGCCCCCGGCTCCCAGGGATGAGGTGAACACAGAATAGGGAACACAAGAGGGTCGGGTCGCGGAGACGCAGCACCCCAGGGGGCTTGGCGACAGCACCTCTCCATCCCCCCGCAGAACGCCGGCCCCCTCTCACCTGGGCGCTGCCGCCCGGCAGCTGCGGGCAGCGGGGAGAACCGGGGGACACGTCCAAGTCACTCTCTTCCTCAGCCTCACCCTCGGCCTGAGGCAGGCACCAGGGTCCCGGCGGCGGCCACGGTTGCTCCATGTCCGGCTGTCCCCAGCCCTACAACCGCCCCTGCCAACTGACTTGGCGTTAAGTGGAACCCGCTGCGCGGAGCCAGCCGCCCCAGCCAGCCGGGGCCGTTACCCAGAATCCCCCTGCTAGCCTCGACACAGACGCACACCCCACGCTAGACTGGGCCGCGCCTCCGGCGGACGGCGGAAGAAGTAGTCGGTGGGAGCGTCACTTCCGGTAGGGGCGGGGCGGCGAGGTGGGTCGTGCGGCTTCAGTGTAGGGGGTGGGTCGGGAACTGTTTTCTTGTTTAAAACTCCATTCTCTGAAGCCTTTCGGCGCTGGGTAGTTGCATCAGATGGCGCGGCGCGTGGTGAAATATTTGTTAGGTAGTGTTAGGTATTTGCTATCTAGTGTTCCCTACGCTGTAAACAGTGGGTCCTGGCCGCGCGAGGTGCTCAAACCAAGTGTCCACTTTGCATGTTGTTTTTAAACTGCAGCTCATTCCTGTGCATTGACACATACACCAGTAGTTCTAGGCGGGGTTGAGACAGGGGTGGGAGAATTTTGAAAAGTGGAACTAATTTTCCTCTCATTTCCAATTACAAGCAATAAGAAAATTATGCAAAACTTGGAGGAGTACACCAAAGATAAAGCACTGGGGCGAGCACGGCTTCAAAAAATTAAGATCGGTATCCTAATAGCGAACGTGTAGGGAGGTCTTCCTGTATTCCTACTTTTGTTTAATCCTAAAAATGTGTGTTCTTACTATCCCCTTTTTTGATAAGAGGAAATAGATCCAACACACCCGAGGTCACACACTTTAAGAGGAAAAGCTAGGATACAGCCCAGGGAGTCTAACTTCCAAATTTGCACGTTTAACAATCAGGCTGCCCTACTCATAATTAAAGACACCCAGATAAAAACGGCAAGACGCCATTTTTCCCCAGTATTAGATTGACAAACTTGTGAAGTTTGATGTGAGGAAATGATGCAAGAATGTAATTTGTGTAACCTTTTGGGAGGAGTAATTTGACAATATGAGAGGCTTAAGTGCTTTGATTCAGTAATTTCACTACCAGGAAATTATGCAACAATTATTTTTGCACCAATATCGAAAGATTTATTTACAAAGATGTTTTGGCAGAATTTTTTGTGGTAAAAAAATCTAATTGCCCATCAGTAGAGGAACTTAAGTTATGGCATATTAATAAAATAGAATATTACTGATCTCTAGGAAGAGTAAAGTGGATCTAAATATGCTGATATAGAAATATCTCCAGAATGTATCGAGTTAAAAAAAGCAACTTTCAGAATTAGATATATATATATGTGTGTGTATGTAATACATAGAAGGAGAAGAGAGATTTATTTATGTGAGGACTAGTCCTTGTGTGTGTGTGTGTAACATTTCTGGAAGGTATACAAAAAACTGTCAATGATTACCTCTGGTGGGTAAGGCTGGGGAGGAAAGTTTCTGAGGATCTTTATTTTCCACATTTAGCTTTCCTATATTGTGCTGTTTGAATATTTTCCAATGAATATATAACTTAATATTTATATTATATAAATATATTTATATATTATATAAGAAATATATTATAAATGATAATTAGTAAGTGATTACAAATAAAACTTGAGAAGCACTTTTGCATCTAAACCTTCTGAGTTTATGGATGAAAGCCACAGGGGAAAACAAAGGGAGAAATAAAAGGAAAACACTTTTCTTTTTGCTTCCATGAAGCCACAAAGTGCTTTTAACAGTGTCCGGCATAAAGTAAGTGCTATATGAATGCTAAGTGTTGTTGTTGCTGTTGGTTTTTTTCCTACCTCACTACTTCTCAGGCTCTTTCCCTTCTAGCTGACTTCTAATTTTAGATTTCCTCAGATTTTGGCAAGTGGGGAAAATCTTGTCTATTCCTGTGGCATTAAATAACGTCCATGTATCGACAATTCCCAAATTGAAATCCAAGCCCTGACCTTACCCCATTGCTTCAGACTCATAAGTTTACCTGCTGATTTGACATCTCTTTTTGAATGGCTCATAGAAATCTTAAATTTAATACGTCCAAAAAAGAACACTTGCTCTCATCCTGTTCCCCAAACCTCTTCTTCCTGCCTTCTCCATGTCAATTAATGGCACTACCATCAAGTCCAACACGTAGAGGTCAGCCTCGTCTCATACAAACAGCAAGTTCTGTTGCTTTTACCCTCCAATACATCTTGAATCTATCTACTTCTCTCCAGATTTACTGCTTCTTCCCTAGGTCAGGACACTATGATCCCTCCTCACGACTACTGCAGTAGTCTACCATGCTTCTGTTCCACTCTTGCTCCTTACAATCTCTTCATACAGTTGTCAGAGAGATTTTTTAAAAATCCATAAATCAGATCATGTCACAGCCCTGCTGTATCAATTGTATGCTTTCAGTGCAAATAACTGAAACCCCAGCTAAAAGAGACCTAATCATAGGACATGTATTGTCTATCTAACAAAAAGGATGAAGATAGGTGGTCCCGGAATAGGCTTAGTACTTTGCCAATGTCATCAATGACTCAGGTTCTTTCCATTCCTCCTCTCCATGATCTTAAATATGTTGACTTCCGTCTTTGGGCTTGTTACATCATGGTTGCAGGATGACTGCCACAGCCCTGGATATCGCATCAAACTAAAGCAGCTAAAGCATAAAAGAGAGAGGAGGAGGCAAAACAGCTTTATTCACTTGGGACTCTCATATCAGAATAAAAGTCTCAGAAGCTTCTAGTGATTTCCCTTTGTATCTTATTGGCCAGAACAAGATTAAATAAATTATGATTTGTTCCCTGGAGCTGGGTGCATTGCCACCCAAACAAAACTCAGGTTCTGTTGGCAAGGAGGAAAAATTTATGGCTATAAGGTAGGCAATCGCATTCTCTGCCATAACTGTTTTAAGTTCTTGTGCAATCTAGTGTCATCTTAACTCTTGAGTATCATCTCTTAAACACCCCATCTCTCCTCCCTCCAACCCCATGTTTCTCTTAGTATGTTCATTGGACTCCTTTCAGTTCCTCAAACATACCATTATCCATTTCTTTCCTGACTCATGGCCCTTTGCATTTGCTGTTTCCTTTGCCTTAATATCTTTTCTCTTCTTTGAAAGTCTTGCTGGTGGTCATGCTTCTCTTCTTAGATCTTAGATTAAATGTTAAACCCTTAGAAAGGCCTGTCTGGCCACTGAATCTAAATTAGGTTCTGATTTCCTCTCTAACTGTACCTTCTATCCTACCACCTTGTATATTTCCTTCCTATTATTCATCATACTGTTATTTATGTTCACTTAGTTATTATGTGTCTTCCTCCACTGGTAGGTAAGCTCCATGAGAGTACAGATTGTTTCTTATTCATTCTTGTACCTATATTGCTCAGAACATAACTGGCACATAGTATGTACTGAATACATGTGTGCTGAATAAATTAGTAGGGAATGAACGAATGGAAACAAGGATAAAAGAAAAGATGCAGGATTAAATAAAAGCAGAAGAGAGCAAAAGGGTATATTCTGGTAGATGATAAGGGGTGGTTATAATGACATCAGATGTCGCCATTGCTGACTTTAGGACCTAAATGCTATCCCCAGGAAGACACTTTTTTTTTTTAAAACAAGTCTTGGAACTTAAACATACTCTTGTACTTTCTTATGTTGGATAATAAATAAAATTCCTTGGAAATTGCTTTAGCTCATAGCTTGCCTACTGCTCCCATGGACACAGAGCAAGCCAGCTGAAACTCAAAGGAGAAAATTAGTTTTTTCTGAGTAGAAATTACTTTTAAATGGAAGGACTATATAGTTCAAAATGTTCAAGGGCATTCCTTGTAGAAGGACTTGTGTGTGTCATTATGTAAGTATTGAGCCTACAAATGCCAGTAAATCAAAGCATAAGCCAAAGAGTAACATATGAGTCTGACTCATGAACCCTAATAAAGTTTTGTGAAATAGATCCCATGTGTGGATCCAGATCCCAAATGACTTCAAGATTGTTAAAAGCTGTTCAACTGCAATTTGATTCCTTCCTTGGAAGTATTCCTGATACTTAGGGAAAATTCTTGAGAAGTGTGCATTCATAAAGAAATACTCAAATTGTCAGCTCCCGTTTTGGATATTCATGCAGAGATCACTATTCTTATAATACAGTGCTACTTTTTTCCTTTAAATGGATTTCCTTCTTAATTGCTTATAAGGTATTACACATCAAAGTAATTTTATCTGCAGTGTGGTGAATATATCCACCATATTTTCTCTTTAAGTGTATGTAAGATGTCTGTTGAAGGGAATTTTATAGTGATGTCACCAAGAATTCTCTTATGGGCTATTTTAGGACAGAAAGAGGTCCATATAAAGATATAATAGCTTTTTCTTATTTAAGTATATGTTTAAAATTTTTTAATTGTTATTATTAATATTTTTAAACAAAAGTATAGAATTACAGAAACCATATTCATCACTCAGATTCAGTAATTACCAAGATTTTGCTACATTTGCTTTGTCTATTCCTTTTATTCATTTGCTGGAGTACTTACAAGCAAAATCTGGCTGAGCGTGGTGGCTCACATCTGTAATCCCCATGCTTTGGGAGGCTGAGGCAGGAGGATCACTTGAGCCTAGGGATTCTAGACTGTAGTGAGCTATGATCGTGCCGCTGCACTCCAGACTGGATGACAGAGAGTGAGAACTTGTCTCTAAAAAAAAATAACAAGTAAAAGAAAATATAAGCAAAATCTTAGACATTAGGTCATTTTACCACTACATACCTTAATGTGCATCTCTAAATAATGTTAGTATTTGCCTTACATAAACACAAGGGCATTATCATACCTATCAAAATTAATTGTTTGGTATTATCTAATGCCCAAACCGTAATCAAATTTCCCTGGTGGTCTCAAATATTATATTTAAGTTGGTTTGTTTGAATTAGGGTCCCAACAAAGTCCACGTATTACATTTGGTTGTTAGGTCTCTTAAGTATCTTTAAATATAGATCAGCACCCCTCACCCCTTCTCCTTCTTCTTCTTCCTTTTTTAAAAATGCCATTGACTTGTTGTGGACTAACTTGGTCAATTGCCCTATAGATTGTCCCACATTCTAGATATGTCTGCCTGCTTCTTTGTGGTGACATTAGTATATTTTACTGTCCCCCATATTTCCTTTAAGTGAAGTTAGCTCTAGAACAATGCTGCCCATTAGAACTCTCTGTGATGATGGAAATAATTCTACCTGTACTACCTAATACAGTAGCCACTAGACACATGTGGCTATTTGAGCAGTTTAAATGTGACTAATGCAAATGAGGAACTGAATTTTAAATTTATTTAGTTTTAGGATGAGTGAGGTGGTTCATGCCTAATAATCCCAGTGATTTGGGAGGCCACAGTGGAAGGATCACTTGAGACCAGGAGTTCAAGACCAGCCTGAGCAACATATCGAGACTCCCATCTCTACAAAATTTTAAAAAAATTAGCCAGGTGTGGTGGCACACACCTGTAGTCCTAGCTACTTGGGAGGCTGAGGTAGGAGGAATACTTGAGCCCAGGGGTTCAAGACTATAGTGATCTATGATAGTGCCTCTGCACTCCAGCCTGGGCGACACAGCAAGACCCTGTCTTGAAAATAAATAAATAAAATTATATAAGCTATTTTAGTTCATTCAAATAGCTACAGGTGGCTGCCGCATTGGACAGTTGGTTCTAGTGACTTGATTAGATTCAACTTCAACTTTCTTGGCAAAAGTGCTTCATAGGTGCTTCCTATAAATCACATAGAGAGACATGTGATGTTACCCATAGTAATGTATAGTCATGCGAGTATTGATCAGTGAGTTCATATGGTGACAACCTGATCTCTCTAATGTGAAGTTCCCCCAAAGAATGTGACTTTAACACTAACCTTTTTTTTTTTAATATAAACAACATCTTTATGCAGTTTTTTAGAACCAAAGAAAGAGCCCAGTGTAGTTCATTGAGCTCTTTTATACATTCAAAGCAAAAGTCAGAAAGGTATATCAGGATGTGAGAAAATTGAACTATTAAAGAACATTTTAGAGAAAGACTTTAGAGAAGGCTAAATATAAAAGAAAATTATTTCTTGGGTCTTGAGGCTGGGTCTGTACTTAAAAAAAAAATCAGTGATCTGTAAATGCATTACTACTGAAATAATTCAGATTGTTTCACGTGCTTGGGTGTTTTTTGTTTTCCTTTTCAAGCATTTCTTTCAAATGCTAATGAATAACTCACTTTGGAAACTCAATCTGCTGGTGTTATTCACACTTGCTAATGAATAATTCACTGGATCAAAAGATTATAGGGCCTGACAAATGAGTCTACTGAGTCCAGACACAAACAAATGGCCTAGAATGGGATTTTGAAGGTCTTCTTATTACTTATTATGGAATACAGCTGCCCTTACAGGGTCAACTGGCTCTAATAAGAGAGCATGAATGTGATGGAGAGAAAAGATCCTCTTTTCTTACCTGCCACCTTGTCAGATAACTCAGGTGGCCCTTCTTTCTGCTGTAGGCAGAGAACTGATGGCAGGATAAGGGCTCAGCATTCACTTGAACAGTGCTCTAAAACCTGATTTGGCCTGATTTTTCCCCATTCAAACTCTGATGAAAGCTACAGGCTTTCTTCCCATAAAAAATGCACATATGCACATGCAGGAAAGGTTGCCTGTCATTTCAGGGCGTTTAGGACCCCCAAGATAGCCAGAGATCACAGGATAAGAAACACTGCTGTGCAAGTAGAAGAGACAGAAACACATGCATGGATATTTTTATGATATGCAGTGTATAGTGTATAGCCCCAAAAGCTGAAGAAGCCATTTCCTGCTTCTTCCTATGTTCTCAGATTTATTCTTTCTATTGTTTTGTTTTCTCCTTGTTTTAATTTGTTTTCCTTTCTGAACTAGATAATGCAAGTACTTGGCAAAAATATTTTTTAAAGATACCTAAGGACATTCAATGAAAAATAATGTTCCTCTCTCCCTCTCTACCCCAGTTCCCTCCCCAGAGGCATCCATTATTAGCAGTTTCTACTGTATCCTTTCAGGAATATTCTAAGTATACATACGTAAATATAATATTCTCCTTCTTTCTTAAAGGACAGCATACTTACACATTTTTTGCACCATGCTTTTTTTCCGCTTAGTTCTATATTTTAGAAATTATTTACTATTAGGATTTATAGCTCTGCCTCATTCTTTTCCCATGCTTCATAATATTCCACTGTGTGGCTAAACCATAACTGATTTAATCTGACCCTATTTATTGAACTTTTCTTTTTAAGAGATGAGGTCCCACTCTGTCACCCAACCTAGAATGCAGAGGTGCAATCATAGCTCACTGTAACTTCAAACTCTTGAGTTTAAGCAGTCCTCCTGCCTCAGCCTCCTGAGTAGCTAGAACTACAGGCGCATGCCACCATACCTGGATAATTTTTTTATTTTTTGAAGAGATGGAGTCTCCCATCCAAGTACTAACCAGGCCTGACGCTGCTTAGCTTCTGAGATCAGACGAGATTGGGCACATTCAGGGTGGTATGGCCATAACGCCTGGAACCTGTAAGAAACAAGGGTTGCAGATGGAATTGGTGTTGTTCATCAGTTGACCTTAAAATAGGGAAATTATCCCAGATCACTTGGGTGATCCCAGTGTAATCACAGAGGTCCTTACGAGTGGAAGAGAGAACTGGAGAGATGGCAGTATGAAAAACTCTTGGCTCTATGTTGCTGGTTTTGAAGAGGGAAGAAGGGATTTTGAGCCAAGGAGTACAGGCAGCCTCTGGAAAAGCAAGGAAATGGAAAAGGCAAGGAATGCAGCCCTGTGTTGGGTTTCTGAGCCACAGAACTGTCAGATAATAAATTTTTCTTGTTTTAAGCCCTAAATTTGTGGTAATTTGTTACATTAGCCATAGAAAACTAATACATTACATGTATTTACACGCCCACCAATAATGCGTGTTGCTTCATACCCTCCATTATAATGTGCCTCTTTTTTCTTAGTTTCTTCTCCTCATATGAATACTCCTTCTGTTATTTGTAAAGAAATGTTTATGATATTGTATTTTTTTTTTCAGACAGGGTCTCATTACATAAGCCAGGCTGGTAACTCTTGGGCTCAAAAGATCCTCTCATCTCAGCCTCCCAGGTAGCTGGGACTACAGGGGTACCACCATGCCCAGCTCTAATTTTGGGTCTTATAATAATTAATTTTTTTAGTTAAAAGTAAAATCTAAGCCATAATTATCTGACTGTCATAGTCTTGTTTTTTGCTAATTTACTCTTTGGAAAATTCCCTTTTGGGGCATGTTTCATTTTCTTGTCTGGGGCCAGGAGGCGAACAGACTGTGCTGATGTGTCATTTCTGCAATGCTGACCAAGCTGCACCGCAGAAACACTCTGGAAATAGAGGTCATTCTTGGAATCTGTTTGCTGCCACCAATGGTACCTACCCAGGTAATAAAGCCATTCTCTTTTTAAAAAATATTTTTTGTATATATTCATGGAGTACAAGTGCATTTTGCCACATCGATATATATCATTATGGTGAAATCAGAGCCTTCCTGACATCCATCACTGTAGCAGCACACATTGTACCCACGAAGCAACCTCTCATCATCCCCCCCTCTCCCGCAAGCCATTATCTTGAAGTGGAGACAGTCTAATCCTTAAACATCTTTGCTTGGCCTCCTGCAGAGGTGGCAGCCTCAGTGATTCATTACTCTATAAGATGGGTGAGAGGCATTGTGTATGTAGCAACTTCCACATCTCCATGGCAGCTGGGAGCCTCAGGTGACCATGGTGGGGGAAATTGACAGAGTGTGACTATTCCCTATGAACTCATTTAATTTAACATCCCCATGACAGACTAGCAGAAGTAGTTGTGCCTCGTTCTTTCTCATTCTGCACAGTTTGTCCTGATGGGGTAGAACTTCTGCTTGGTGGGATCTCCCTTACCCATGTACATTAACCCCTGCAGACTGGCTTGACCATCTTTGCATTTAACATTTATTCAAAGATATTTACTAAAGTTTGTATTTAGGATACAAACACTTAGCCATGCAGAGTTTATAGATAGTAATCACCAATCACAGGATCAAATGTAAAGCTGCTATTGTGGCAGATGCTACAAAGAGGAGATACATATATTTATAATAGTGAGATTTTACTTTGTTGGGGGAGTAGAAGAGAGGCCTGGGCGGCATATGTAAATCTGTGTATGTGTGTTAATCAATACCTACGCTGGATGACACTCTAGGTAAAGAGTATATACAGTGAGGAAAGGAAAAAACTAGAAACATTGCTTAGCAGATGGAGGGGGATAAATAGTGACAGAGAAAGAATGGCCGGAAAGTTGGAGGGAAACCTGAAGAAGGCTGTGCCCTGGAAGCCAAGCAAAGAGAGTCCAGTGATAGTAAGAGTTAAGACTAAGAGGAGCACTGGATGGAACACTGTGTCTCTAGGGATCACCAGGATGTCTGTATTGCAGGCACAGTGATGTGGCAGGGTGCCCCTGCATTCAAATGGGGCTGCTCCCCTTATTATTTGCATGGCCTTTGGCAAAAGGCTGACTGGCTTCAGATTCTGCATCTGTAAGATAGGGATAATATCTCCCTCAAAGAGTTATTGTGGGGATGAAATGAATTAGCACATGCTATGTGCCTAGCACCTTGCAGATGCTCATAAAGATTAATTTCTCCCTTCCATTACATCTTTGGCTACTTATTAACCTGCTTTGGTTGTCATTTTCCTTGACATCTTAGCATTGGTGCTGTGACTTACTTTTGAGGATCATCACAAGTCCCGTCCCACATCATTTTGGGTGCCAGGGAGTTGTGAGGTGACAAGTCAGTGATCTGGACACTATAGGGAGTCAGATGCCCATTTGTCTATCTCTTGGTGTGTAGAGAGACAGAGTAATAGGAAGTGGATAAGGATACAACATACCCTTCCACAACATACTGAGCTTTCTTCCTTCCAGGGAAAGGAACTCCAACTACCAAAACCAATACCTAATCTTATCTCCAGCTATCTTTCTGCACTGTTTCCAGTTGCATAAATCTCCAATGCAAAATATTAGTAATAAATGACTGAAGACAATTTAAGATTTCTTTTCTTTTTTTTTTTTGGAAGACAGCATTGGCCCTCCCAGATTTCTTGGATTACTAGAAGCAGCCTGCTTCTCCCTGCTCTTTTCTTTCGTTTTTGTCTATCAAATACGGTGAAAGGAAAAAATGTGATTCCTCCTACTGGCTGGGAACTCTTGCTCTGCTCACCCACCCTGATGGTTTTTACAGTGTTAGCCTCGGCTTTGGCAAACACGGTAACTCCCCATTGGGAGACAAGGTAATTTCAGCGCTTTCCTTAGATTAGCTAAACCCCAGAAAAGGCTGGGCAATGCCATGAAGAGAGAGAAGGACGTATATTTCTCTTGTTGCTAACATGGGATACCTAACTTTTAAACCTGTTTAAGAATTATCCTTGTATTAATATTTCTAATTAACACGTTTAATTTCTTGTTACTGACGGTTGGCTGTTTTCCAAAACCAAACATGAAGACATATTTAATAAGCAAGAAAGTACCTTTAGGGACAGGCAACCATATTAAATTAGAATTGTTACAGAAATTCCAGGGCTTGGGAGTCGTGTAGCTACTGAAGATGCGTAGTACCTAAATTATAGCAGAGTTCCGATCTTATTCCACTTTTCGAATGTAAACTGTAAACATTTTAACATAGTGATTGGGGATAAAGAGATCTGATGGAAAGAAAACTAGGACTCTCAGGATCTCCGGATCCGGCTGCCACGCCCAGTAGCGGGCCAGTGACTCGGGCTAGGGCACCGCGGGGCAGCGGGCACCCGGCCGCGCGTCCCAGGCGGAGCACAGAGGCCGCGCCTGCGCCGGGGCCGCGCTCGCGTTCCAGGGTGGAAGGCGGCGCGTTTGAGCGTCCATGGCAACGCGACGACGCTTCCGCCTTCTGGAAGCCTGCCCTGCAGCTCTTGTTGTGAGAGACCTGTCCCCGTGGGAGGGACCAGGGCTGGGCGAGGGGGGGGGACGGATGGGGGAACAAGGGGATGGGGGCCTGGGGAAGCTTCTGGGAACATTTGCCCTAGAGATTGAATTACACTAAGAAAAATTGGTCCAAAGCCGGGCACAAAAGGATCTTTTCATGCCAGTCCTTTCGCCCACGCAGGGAACGATGCCTTTGGAGGTAGTGGTGGAGCTGCAGATCCGGGCGGTAAGAGATCGACGAACCCGCTCCTTAAGCCAAAGTCAGACTCGGGTGATTTTCCCCACCCCTCTCCGACTTACCACACACTCATCATTATCTTTTGAGACAAATCGTACTTTTGTCTCTAAGATTTTCTACATTGGTCTTCCCAGACTTCCTAACCTTCCTAACGCTCAACCAGTTCTACCTTTTTTTTTTTTTCTCCTAAACTAACTTGTTTCTTAACTTTATCCTGAATTTTTCCGTCCTTTTAAAACAATCCTGCAAATAGGACTTTCTTCTCCAGGATAAAGATTTGTGAAAGGATTTTTAAAACTTCTACTTTAAATAACATGGGAATAATTGAATTTTAAAAAGCTCCATCACTTCCTGATAATACGCCACCTCTGTGAACCAATTAAATATTTTCTAAGCTATTTCCCCTAGTGATGGCTCTGGCTTGCTACTTCCAAAGGGGAAGTCCATCAACAAATATTTTGTAATTATCCACCAAATGCTTCCTAAGTAGGGTACTGTGACAGAGTGCTTCCATTATTCCTATTTGGGGGTCAGTCATTCCTTTTATTTTAGCTTCCACTTTCCAGTCCTTCCATCTGTAGTGACAGACTATCCTGCAGTTTTGCCTCCAGGCTACTAGGGGCTTCTCTACTGGACATGATTACAAGCACAGTGCTCATGGGATACAGCCATGGAATCTGGTTAGCCTCCATACAGCTGGCACATGCTGTGGTTTCATCATACATGTAGCTGCGAAACAAAGCTGATCAAAACTTCCTGGATTTCTCCCACTTTGCTGACAGCAAATAGGGCCAGACCGTATCAGTTGTGCTACATCAATTTCAGGCTCTCAAAATTGTGCAGGAAGATGAAGGAACCCTTGAGACGCTAAGTGATAAATCAGTCTCCCTCCTCAAGGCAAAAATGAAACAAGTTTTCATCTCACTTTATTTAACATTACTGGTTAATTTTATTTTGATTTTTAAAAGGCATTCCTCAGTGTACAATTAACAAAGAAATCAGTTTTTTACTCTACAGTACTTCAGACGCTCCAAAAACATCAGGTGAATTGATCTTTAAAAGCCAGCCAACTCAAGGCCCAGCAAGGAAAACAGGGAATTCCAAAAGTATAACTACGAACGAGAAGATAAGCCTCATTTCAAGCTGCTAATATTTGGACTTATGGACCCTGCAAGAGGAAATATCATTGCTTCCAATTGCTTCCAAGTATCTGGCCTGAATACTGCTGCAATTAAAATAAAGGATCTCTCTAAGGTTAAACCTCAGATCCAAACCACTTAGAGTTTTAGTTTGGCTGATTTAGTAAGTGAAGAGGTAGTAAGTGTTCAGGGTGTTGTGGGAATATAAATGATTTTATTTTGAGGAGTAGCTGTTCCTTTTTCAGTGTGCCCTTCACTCTCAGGTCATGCTTCCACCCAATCAGAATCTACTTACCACAGCCCATTCTCTAGGTTCCTAGCTACATCTCTCTATGTGAGATCAAAGTATATAATCTTTTCTAATTATAAATGCCAAAATAATGAGTCATTAAGGTTATCTGAAAACACCAGTTCCATAGGTAATTTAAAGGTTTTCTTTTCAGGTAGAGCAGCACTTAAAGTACATACCCTCTGCAGTCCTTCTGGGTCAAAGAGAAATGAGCAGAGACCACCCTGTGATTGGTGGTCTTTGGTCTTAAAGATTTCAGAGGCACCATGAACCATGAACAGCTTGAAATGTAACAGTCAATGTAAACAGAAATTTAGGAGTTATGCCTTGTGCCTGATACAGTGGCAGGCTCCCCTGATGAATTTCAAGTTAAATACTATCACCTAAAGTGTGCTGTATACAGGAAAATGGAATTTCATATGAAAAACTATAGTAAACAAGGTCATTCTTATGGCATATATGAGAAATCTTATGCTGTTGCATTGAAAAGAATCATGTTATTTTCCCATTTATTACCCTGATAGAGGAACATTATTCTTTATTCAGTAGGGGTGACTGGCAGCAGGGCCCCATGTACTGCCATACTGGTCATTGGCATAATATGTGGTCAGCCTATTCCCAAACTTTCAGTTCCTCTTAACTTTCCCCAGCAACTTAGCTTCTCTGCCCTCTGTCATGCCATGTTATTGGTTGGCAACAGAATTAAGCATGAGGCCATAGTCCCATTCTTCCTTTTTTATGGGCACCTTAGATATGCCCACCTTTTAAATGTTTCTTCTTTAAGTAAGTTCTTGGCTTATTCTCTGAATGCTAAAAGACAGTATTAGGGAGTAGTGGGAAATAAATATCTATTTAAAGTTCTTTTGAGGGGTAGAGGGAGAGGAGAGAAAGACAGTACTATCATCTCTTTGTCACTACCCAATCCACAAAAATGGAAGAGATAATAAAGTGAAAAAGCTTACCAAGAAAATCAGGATTAAGAAGAAATCTCCTCAACTGTGGCAACAGATCTTCAGGGAATAAGCTAGAAAAACCTGTCTTAGACTTTTAAAATACTGTTTAAAATCTGCCTCAAGAAAAGGACTAGGATTGGTACGTGGTTTCTTTGCATGTATATTTACAGAATGAAGATATGTTTCTTTCTCAAAGTTAAATTTACAAGTGATATGCTGACTTAGGGGATTACAACAAAACACAAATCTTACTGATGTCTACTTTTGAAAAACAGCAGCAGTATAACCACCCCAGCTTGGTTTCTTTGCAGTTGTCCTGGAGATATAAACAGTTGCTGAATAAATACATAAATAGAGGGATTTTTTTTGTTTGCTTTCCCTATTATGGCTGTGTTCAGTAATGGCCAGCACGTGCTCCAGCCTAGCAACACACCAAGACGGTGGGACACCTGAAATCCCAAAGGAAGCCTGAAATGTCTAAGAGGGGCAAGCAGGATGGCCGCTGATTTAGGTTGGCATGGTTGAAATGGTCAGACCTCCTGGTGCCATAATCTATGAGATAGTGTCACTGTTGATTCCACAGTACAAAGAGGACAGGAGCATTGTGGGGTGAGAGCCAGCAATAGTCCACGATGCTGTACTGCATGTAGCCCAGAAAAAAGCCAAAAGCCACGTCGGTGACATTGTGCCGCCCCAGCATGATCCTGGAGAGGCCCAAGACGAAGGCCCACAGCACCACCAGCACCCTCAGCGGAATGGCCAGCACCAGGTGGCTCAGGATGAACCTCGACACCAGGACGGCCCTTGTGGCATGGCCCGAAGGGAAGGAGTACTTGTCCACTGAGAGAGTGACAAACATGTCCATCTGGTTGTGGGCCGGGCGGCGCCTGCGGACCAGCCCTTTAATCAGGGCCACCAACAGAAGGTCCAACAGCAGGGCAAAGAGCAGGTTCATCAGCACCTCGCGCCCGGCCCAGCTGTCGCTCCTAGACAGGCAGTAGAGGGTGCCCAGCAGCCAGGGGATGCCGTGTCCCGAGATCTCCAGCAGTTTCATAAGGGGCCGCACGCTGCCCCAGGACGAGCTCTCCCCGGCGCACACCCCCAGCTTCTTGGAGAGCCACAGGTCAATGGCCAGCAGGGAGCGCAGGGCGATGCCCAGGAAGGAAGGGTTCAGGTCCATGCGGTCTTCCTCGGGCAGCGGGGGCGGGGGCGCCTGCGAGGGGCCGGCGGCGGCGAGGGGGAAGGAGCCGCGGCGGTGCACCGGGCTTTCGGACGCGCGGAGCCGGGCACAGGTGAGGTCCGCTCCCGCAGCGCGGCTGCTGAGAAGGGACTGGAACTCGAACCTGCCGCCGCCGCCATGGGCTGGGCTCCCGGGGCTGCTGCTGCTGCTCGAAGCGGAGGCGCCCAGCGGCCGTCCCTCGACGCTCCTTCGGGGGCTCGGCATCACGGCGGGCGGTCCCGACCCCGGGCCCTGACCGGGCTCCAGAGAGGCTCCCGGGCCCTGCAGCCTCTTCCGCTTCCGCACTGCCATCCTGGAGGGCGGGGAGAGGAGCCGGCGAGGGCGCGATTGTGACACCTGGCGGAGACCTGGGAAGGAATCGGAATTTCCACTCTGAGGGAGGAGAGCAGAGAAGAGGAGAGGGGAGGATGTTTCGCTGGGAGGTATAGGTGAGGAAGTGCGGGGATGAGGGGGGGGGAATTTCAGTGTCCGCGGGAGTTTAGGAGAAATAGAGCCCCGTTTAACAAAACAAAGCAAACCCTACTTTCTCTTTCTCTTTTGTTTTCTTTCTTTTTAAGATCTCTTGCCCAGGGGTGTTCCTGCCTGGCAAGCAAGATGTGTACCTCGGGGTCTACCTCCTGAATCAGTATCTGGAGACAAACTGCTTTCCTTCTGTGTTCCCTATTATGATTCAGCAGAGCATGAGATTTGAAAAGGTGATTTGGACTTTCTCTTTGGGTTTTGCTGCCTGAAGATAATCTGATAGTTCTTAGAAAGAAAATAGTTCTTACTAAATTATTTTGCAAATTTCCTTTCAACTTAAAAGGCACTTCAGCACAGTACAAAACCACAGGCGGCCTTGAAGAAAAACCATTGTTGGAAGACTTGATTTTGCTTTGCAGACCTGAGCCAAGTCCTGTCAATCTAGAGCTAAATACCCTGGTCGATGTTTCCTATTCTTGGAACTCCCATGGCATTTTATAACTGGAGCAGAGAGAGCGTTTCTGAATGCTCTTAGAGGTGTTAGAGGCAATTGCATCACTTTTATGAAAGGGATTACTAATAAACTGCAGACCTTAGGAAAAAAACTTTTTTAGATCCAGAAAAATAATGAAAAACTATAACCAAAGTAGATAAATCCTGTAATAAAACAAGAAGGTTTTTAGATTTACTGAGTTTCCTTAGGTCACACCTGGTTTATTTAGCTACAGTGATAAAGGCTAGATTCCATTCCAGTGAATACCATAATGATATAAATAGCCAAAACATAACCAACCCTCTTCCCACTAAAGTATTTAATAGATATTAATTTCATTACTATGCAATCACTGATAGTCCTTTATAGTTTTTGTTTTGGAATTGGAGTTGAAATCAGTTTTAACTTAGTAAGTCTAATAATTTGCCCCAAACAATGTCACAGAAGTGGATCTTTTGGAGAGAGAGAAGGCTCCAGGGTAGAGCATATCACTTTGAAAGATCTGGAAAATGGTGCCTAGAAAATGACCTATCTGTTTTGATCTGAGGTTGAGAGAAGAAATGAAGATCGATTTTCTGAAGGGTTAGGGTTATATGTAATATTTTTATAAACCACAGCCTATTAATTTACAAAAAGAATGTACCAAAGTGGTTGGATAAAAGAGGAGAGAAACAAATGGCTGTTATTTTGGAACATACTGTCAGAATCTAAAGGAATCTACTTCTCCCATTTAGATGTTGGAAGTGGGGAAAAGTAGGTGGTAAAAATGCAGTCTTTTTTCCCCAATAATTTTTTTTACTAGTTTTATCAATTTTGAATTTGCTCTGTGGTAGCTTTTTAAAATATTTTAATAAGAAGCCCAAGGATACAAAATCACAGAAACTCAAAATAGTAAATCTGTAATGACTATGAAGGGTTATCTAGCCCATCCACAGTTTGTAAAGGAGGGAATCTGAGTCACATTTTAGATGCCACTACTGCTCTGTTGAAAAGCTGTGCATTTGAGATTACTAGTCACACATATCAGGAGCCATCTTTTCATTTTATGAAATGCAATTAAGTAATTGCTCTCTTGCATGAGTCGTTTGGGTTTATATTCCAGCTTTCTTGCAGTTGATTCTGTTTCCTTATATGTTCCATTCTCTAGCTGCAAATACTTGCAGCAAGTAGCGAAAACATTTTCTCTTTCTTGGATCTTCTGTGTAATTCACAATTGGATGTTCTAAAGCATGTGGATAAACAAATTACTCATAAAAATGTATGTTTGGGCAGTTCATGTTGATCATTTACACCCCAAGAGAAAATCCTTGATATGGGTATATTAGTTTCCTAGAGCTGTCATACAAAAGTACTATAAATGATGTGGACTAAAAACAGAAACTTATTGTCTCACAGTTCTGGAGGCTATAGAAGTCTGAAACCAGAGTGTTGACAGGGTCATGTGTTCACTCTGTGTGTGCTGTTAAAAATTTTTTGGGAAAGGGAGGCCATTAGGCTGGGGAGGCTCCAGTGCTTTAAGCTCCTGTGTAAACAAACTGACAGCGTAAACAGTAAAATGATACCAGAGACTTTACCAATCAGATACCACCAACTAACCTCTAAATAGACTTTACCAATCAGAAACTGCCAACTGACCTATACTTAGGGTCTTTCCATTCTAACCAATCAAATATATTTTCTTTGTCTTATTCCCACCTCAGCCTATAAAAGCTTGTTACCCATGCTACAGCGACGGAGCTCTCTGAACCTGTTCTGGTTCTGAGTGCTGCCTGGTTCATGAATCATTCTTTGCTCAGATAAACTCTATTAAATTTATTTTTCCTAAAGTTTTTCTCCCAATAGTTTCTGTGCTCAAATTTCCCACTTTTATAAGGAGACCAGTCATATTGGATTAGGGGCTCACCCTACTCCAGTATGACCTCATTCTAACTTAAGTAATTACACCTGTAATGGCCTTATTTGCAAATTAAGGTTACATTTTGAGATACTGGGTTTAGGACTTCAACCTATTATTTTTTGGGCTGTGGGGGAAAACAATTAAACCCATAACAATGGGTGAAGTGAAAGGATACAATTATTGAAATAATTTGGGCAAAAAAAGTTACCCACATTTACTTGATAAATCCAAGTTAGTAAGACAAAAATCGATTACAAGGGACAGCCCCAGTTTTTTTCTTTAGAGCAGACCTGGCTTTGGACCCAAGAGCATATTTTAACCATGCTTAAGTTTAAACACCATTTAAATCAGAACTTTAAAGCCTGAAATCAAACTCTGCTGAAACTTTTTGTTTCTCACAGGGTGCTGTAGTTCAGGGGGAGGGGCATGATATGCCTTTTATTTAAGTCCTGTCCCAGACCCTTTTATTTTCAAGACAAACTATGCAGATTTGGCAATGGCTAGACAGATAACACAGCGTTTTTCTTGTGTTTATGATACATTTAAAACTTACGCGTCTCTCTCTCAGATTCTTTTTGGGAGTGTAGCTGCTAGTACTTAGCTTTTCTTTTGTGTTACACATAAGTAGAATTTCTATTTATTTATTTTTTTAGCACAACCAGTTGCTTGGGAAGAGAAGTCATTCATTCAGTTAACATTTAGTGAGTGTTGTCATATAAGTACTGTGTGCTAACGGAGCTCTAACATTTAGAGAATGTTGTGTACAAAATGCTTTTCTAGGTATTCAGACAAGATTCTTTGAGTTTAATGCATGGTATACTTGTTAGCAACACACAATGGAGCTATGTCAAATTGATGACATTTTTGGCATGTGGTAAATTTAGCTAATTCAGATTTTGTTATACTTGTTATTGTGTTAATTCTCATTCATTTATTTTATAATCATTTGTTGAACTTTTAACCACACACCTGTTAAAAGGGCTTCTGTTGAATTCTCAAATATTATATGACTGGATTTTACGTATGTTAATTATTTGGAAGAATATAATCTAAAATTTCTATGAGCCCTTATTAATATAACTTTGAAAATTTATTTTCCCCATTTTTCTCTGTAGGTATTTGAAAATGCAATAGATCCTGGAGCTGTAGTGGACCTTTTAGAAAGTAGGTATTCACAAAAAACCAACCCCCCAAACAAAATAAAACAGAACAAAAATAAAAGACTATTGTTTATAAATCACAGATAGAAAATTCTGCTGTTTTCTAAGCTGTGATACTTCATGTTTGATCCATATTTATATTCAAAGAGTCTATATAAAATTTGAATCATGTTTTTATTCTATTGCAAACCCTTTTCTAAATATAGACAGGATGTACTGAATGGCATGATTCTGTTTGTTTATTTATAAAAATTAAGTGGTTTTTATATATTCACAGAGTTATGCAACCATCACCACAATTAGATCATTTAATCAATTAGGATATTTTCATTACTGCATAAAGAAATCCTATACCCATTAGCAGTCACTCCTCGTTCCCCACCAAACCTCTCAGCCTCAGGCAACCACTAATCTTTCTGTTTCGAATAGATTCGCTTATTCTGGATATTTCATATGAATGGGATTAGACAATTTATGGTCTGTTGTGACTGGCTTCTTTCACTTAGCATGTTTTCAAGGTTTACCCATATTCAGTTTTTTCCCATTAATTGTGATGCCAGATGTTGGTTTTATATAAATGCCCTATGTCAAGTTGAGGAAGTTCCCTTCTTAGTTTATTGAGTTTTTATCATGAAAGAATATTGAATTTTATCACATGCTTTTTCTGTATCAAGGTGATCATGTGGTTTTTATCCTTTATTTTATTGATATATTAGTTGGATTTTAGATATTAAACCAACCATACATTCCTAGGGTAACTCTCAGTTAATTATAGAGTATATAATCCTTTCTATATGTTGCTGGATTTGGTTTGCCTGTATTGTGTTGAGTTCTTTTTTTTTTTGAGACAGAGTCTTACTCTGTTGCCCAGGCTAGAGTGTTGTGGCATGAACCTAGCTCACAGCAGCCTAAGACTCCTGGGCTTAAGAGATCCTTCTGCTTCAGCCTCCCAAGTAGCTGAGACTACAGGTGTGCACCACCACGCCCAGCTAATTTTTTTCTATTTTTAATAGAGACGGGGTCTTGCTCTTGCTCAGGCTGGTCTTGAACTCCTGAGCTCAAGCAGTGCTCCCACCTTGGCCTCCCAGAGTGCTAGGATTACAGGCATGAGCCACTGTGCCCAGCCCTGTGTTTAGGTTCTTTGAGTCTACAGTCGTAAGAGTTATTGGTCTGTAGTCTGTTCTCTTGTGATGTCCTTGGTTTGGTAATACTGGCCTCAGAGAATGAATTGGAAAGTGTTCTCTCCTCTTCTGGTTTTTGGAAGAGTTTGTGAATAATTGGTAATAATTCTTTAAACACTTGATAGAATTCAGATGGTAAAGCCATCTGGACCTGGGCTTGTCTTTGGGTTGTTTTTTGATTACTTATTTAATCTCTCTACTTGTTATAGGTCTTTTCAGATTTTCTATTTTTTCTTGAGTCATTTTCGTAGTTTGTGTCTTTCTAGGAATTTGTCCATTTTATTTATCTAATTTGTTGCCATAAAGTCATTCATAATATTCCCTTAAAAACCTTTTTATTTCTGTAAAATCAATGTTAATATCTCCTCTTTAATTTGTGATTTTAGTCATGAGTTTTCTCTAAGATTATCAGTTTTGTTGATCTTTTAAAAGAACCAACTTTTTGGATTCATTGATTTTTCTCTATTGTTTTTCTATTGTCTGTTTCATTAATTTCTGCTTAATCTTATTATTTCTTCCTTCTGTTTGCTTTAGGTTTAGTTTGCTCTTTTTTTTCAGTGTCTTGAGGTGAAAGGTTAGTAGATGGTATGATTCTTTTTGTTTGTTTTTTGGTTTTGGTATGATTTTTGTCATATTCTTAAGCTTTATGAAAATTTCAACTGAGATTTTACCCAGTTGAAAGAGTTAGAACCAAGATCACAGATAATAGAAGAATATAGAAAAAGCATCAGAAGCAAGTACCAGGTGAGCTGAGGCAGGGCTAGGTAGAGGACAGGAGCAGCCTCGGCATCAGGCTGGTATATCAGGTGGCTTAAGGAGTTTGAAGTTATGCAAAGAGTGAGTCGGTGCCTGCAGATGTCATGCAGGTTAGGATAGTCACTGAGTTCTGGAACACAAGGACAGAGCAGTAAGGCAATGGCTCAGAAAGCCAGGTAGATAATAAGGAACTAGAAAATCTATAGTAATCAGAGGTTAAGATAAAGTGGAAGAGTCAGAAACAGTGATTTTTCTAAAAGAAAAATTCAATCATTTTAAATGATTGTATAAGAATTAGGATCTTTTCATTTCCGTTCCCCAATATTAACCCTGGGTGGTGGAATGAAGCATAAAAGAACATGAGAACAGTTCTCTAGGTCACTTACTAGTGATTTGCTCTGCCCTTGATATTTAAAGCAAGTATGAAGTATGTGATGCCATTTCAGCAGGCAATTAAAAGCTATAGATATTTTATCAAGTATCCTAATTAACTTGTTCTGTGGAAGAATGAGATTTTTCAATGAAGTATCCTGTACATAAGAGCACAGGCCTGGTAGCAGACTACTTGGATGTCAGTGTTAGCCAGTGTGACCTTGCCCACATTACTATATTTTCATCTTTGAGATTTAGTTTTCTCATTCATAAAAATGAGGATAGCCTTATACTGGACTCATAAGGTTGTGATGAGAATTAATTGAATGTAAGGAATTTAGAGCCTGAAACAAATTAAAGACTTAGTATTACCATTAGGGTGATGGTTGGCAAATGTATTTCCCCCTCCAATTTTGAAAACCTAAAATTTCAGGCTCTCTTGGCTTTTAAGTTTCTTAGCATTTCAAATTTTGTTCTATGCATTCATATATTTTTCATAAATTTACAAAGTAAGAATTTTACTTTTATTGTCTTTTAAAATATTTTTACTTGTAATATTATTTCATGGGAATTATCTTGATTGATTTTTTATTATTATATCATTTGTTTTAAGTTATCTTTAAGATTTAAATTTTATTCTTGCTCTTATAGACATTGTATATGGCCTCACTATTTCTAAATGTATTTTGAACTCAAAAAACATGTAAAAAGTTATATATTTTATGTCTAATTTGTATAGTCATATAGCACACTGTTTTAAGCAAGATAAACTATGTGTTCATGGATAACAATTGGATTTTAATTTTTTAAGATGAAAAGTGCATTGTTGGTCGGGCGTGGTGGCTCACGCCTGTAATCCTAGCACTCTGGGAAGCCAAGGCGGGTGGATCGCTCAAGGTTAGGAGTTCGAGACCAGCCTGAGCAAGAGCAAGACCCCGTCTCAACTAAAAATAGAAAGAAATTATTTGGACAACTAAAAATACATATATAGAAAAAATTAGCCAGGCTTGGTGGCACATCCCTGTAGTCCCAGCTACTCGGGAGGCTGAGGCAGGAGGATCGCTTGAGCTCAGGAGTTTGAAGTTTCAGTGAGCTAGGCTGACGCCACGGCACTCTAGCCAGGGCAACAGAGCCAGAATCTGTCTCAAAAAAAAAAAAAAAAAAGGTGCATTGTTATTTTAGTGTTCTATGAATACACTTTTAAGAAACAAAATATTGCATCCGTTTTCCCAATACTTTTCAGGAGGTGAAATACTATTTTTATAACTCAGTTATTCTGCTCTCTCAATTAATTCTAGAAATACCTGATTTGTTGTTAGCATGGCACTTATTTTTAATTATTAATATTAATGTAAATGGGTGTTATGATAGTTTTAAACTTAGCAATTATTGAAAAATTGTGGCAATTTTTTGAAGTGTTAAATTTCATTTTTTTCTTTTTAGGTTTCCTAACCAGGTTTGAATTAATACAGCTAGTGCCTCCAGGTAATGTGCCATTAAATACATTTCTAATTTAGCTTAATATAATCTTAAAAGGATTTTGGCATGACAAAATGGGGACTGGTACTTAATAGTTGTCTTTTTGAATAACATGTAACTCTATATGTATGTAAGTTTATATAACATACACTTTTTTCTGCCGTCTATTGAATTTTATCCACTTTCAGAAGAGTAACTTTATGGGGTTTGGCAGCAGTGAGCATAAATTAAATAAAGCTCTTTGTCTTTGCATTTTTAATAACTTTAAGTATCATCAAATAAGTTTTTCACTCCTGGCTCAGCTTGTTTCAAGTTTTGGCCTTTGGCTATGTTCTAATTTGTGGGGTGTTTGTGTGTGTGAAACCCAAAGCAATCTTATCTGTGAGATGCTAGAACAGGGTTGGTAAACTTTAGTTCACAGGCAAATCCAGCCTGTAGTATGTTTTTTTATGGCCTGTGAACTAAGAATGGTTTCTACATTTTTTATATGGTTGGATTTTGAATTTCAAACACTATAAAATTCATCATTTTTAAATGTACAATTTAGTTGTTTTAGTATGTTCACAATGTTGTACAATCGTCACCACTATCTAATTCCAGAACATTTTCATTACCCCCGGAAGAAATCCTATACTCATTAGCAATCACTCCCATTCCCTCTTCCCCCCAGCCCTTGGCCACCACCAATCTACTTTCTGTCTCTATTGATTTGCATATTCTGGACATTTCATATAAATGGAAGCCTACGAAATGTGTGTGGCCTTTTATGTCGGGCTTCTTTCACTTAACATAAAGTTTTCAAGGTTCAGCCGATGTTGTAGCATGTGTTAGATCTTAATTCCTTTTTATTACTGAATAATATTCTTTTATATGGATATACCACATTTTGTTTATCCATTTATCCGTTGGTGGACCTTGGGTTGTTTCCTGATATGGTTTGAATATTTGTCCCTTCCACAACTTATGCTGAGATTTAATCCCCAATGTGGTAGTATTGAGAGGTGGGGCCTTTAAGAGGTGATTAGGTCATGGAGCTCTGCCTTCATGAATTGATTAATCCATTCATGGATTAATGAGTTATCATAGGAGTGGGACTTATAAGAAGAGGAAAAGAAACCTGAGCTAGCATGCTCAGCCACCTTGCTATGTCATGCCCTGTCGCCTTGGGACTCTGCACAGAATCCCCACCAGCATGAAGGCCCTCAACCTTGGACTTAGCCTCCATAACTATAAGAATATATTTTATAATACCATGTTTTATGGCCCCCTTCTTTTTAGATATGATCTGTGACAACCTTAAATTTAAAATTTACTTCTTATAAATTTCCATTTTCCCTTATTATGACTTGTTTTCCCTCTTTCCTTCTATATAAAGTGACTATCATTGTCATTTGATTATTTGTCGAGTGATATCTGGATGTAAACATTTCATTTTGGTATAAATTCTTGATATTTTTTTTCTTAGAAGAAAGTGTCTTTCTATGTTGCCCAGGCTGGTCTCAAACTCATGAGTTCAAGCGATCCTCCCCTTCTCAGCCTCTCGAGTAGCACGTGCCACCACACCTGGCTTTATTACTAAAGTTTTAAATCAGTACTGCTCAATACATATATATTTCCCATATTTTGTTGCATTATTTTGATATTTTATTGTGTAAACTTTTCCTTTTCTTAAGAGAACATAGGAGAAGGAAGGTGAGCCTGGCAGAGGCCTCCAAGAAAGCAGAGGGCCATTGTCCTGCCTGATATGGGTGTCGCTGGAGCAGGTTGGGGCCAGTGAAGTGCAGTGGACCCAGAGTCTGTAGTTCTCTCTTCTGCTTCTTAATTCTTTGGCAAAGGCCTCCCCTGGAAACAGACAAGAAGCCCAGTCCCTGTGAATCCAGGGATAGACGTACTTGGAGATGTCATTACTTTCTTAGGTGGATAGAACAGAGCAGCTGCCTCCTTCCTGCTTTCCAGAAATTCTCACTGAATGGTTTTTAGACTGAAAGTGACAGGCTGAAATCAGGGCACTGAGTTTTTTTCCATAATTCTTTTTTTCTTATTTGACCCAATTTTATATTCAAATGTATATCACTGCTAACTGGCAAATTATATTTTAGTATGCTAATAAAGAAGCACGACCATTTTGGTCTTATTTAATTTTTGCATGAATTTTTAAAAAATCACTCAATACTTAAATAATATTGTTATAAAAATTTTAACTAACACAGAAGTATGTAAAATAGAATGTCAAACAACTCATTCAACAACTCCTAACAGTAATTAGTAGTTAAATAGTATTAACAATTTGATGTGTATCTTTTTTAGACCTTCTAAAATGCATTTAGTATATTTAGCCAATCCTAAAATGCATGCGCGTGCACGCACCCCCCTTCTCCCCCACACACACGCCCTATATACAGTTGACCCTCAGTATCCTTGGGGTCCACATCTGTGGATTCAACCAACTGTGGATCGAAAATGTAGTTAGGCCTGTGATGGTTACATCTGTACTGAGCATGTACAGATTTTTTTTCTTGTCATTATTCCATAACCAATACTGTGTAACAACTATTGTATATAACATTTACATTGTATTAGGTATTATAGATAATCTAGAGATGATTTAAAGTATATGGGAGGATGTACACAGGTTATATGCAAATACTGTGCCATTTATATAAGGGACTTGAACATCCGAGGATTTTGGTATCTGCAGGGAGTCCTGAAACCAACTCCCTGTGGGTACTAAGGCATGACTGTACATTAAATATAGTATATGTAAATATAAATATATTTAGTGTTTAGTATATATAGGTATGTGTCTGTATATATATTTTAGGGTTGGTTGAATATACTAAATCCTGGTTTCCTAGTCAATGAAGAACATATAGCAAGAAATACTAAGTTTTAAAAATCAAGTTGCAGAACAGGCATATTCAACACACACACACACACACCCCTGAATATATGTTAAATATACATATTCTACAACTTGTTAAAATTTAATATATCTTGGACTGCCATATGTTTTTCATGTGACTGGAAATCCGTCTGTGAGAAGATTGCAAGGATAGTTGTTTGGAAACAATGATTGGAGAATATTTGAGCTGAGTGCATGCACATTGGCTATAACTTGAAAGCTAATCAGATGCAGAATGGGAGCCTTGTTAAACTTGTTTTCTTTTTATCCACAGTCCTTCGATTTCAGATTGTACTTTTAGAGGAATTAAATTTGAATTGCTCAAAATAACAATTTTACTTAGCTTCAGAGGCAGTGCGAATCGATCCATTAATTTGTTCAACATACGTTGCTGTGGGCATACCTCGCACACGGCCTGCGCTGTCTCCCTGGTTTGCTGCTGGTGGCACCAGGCACGCAGCAGTGGCAGTGAGCGGAGCCCTCACGGTCTGCTGGTCCTTGATGCTAACTAACTGAGAAAAAATGATTTGCTAAAAGTGTCATGTGGACTGCATTGGGAGCCACATGGGCCACATTTGGGTTCTCAGGGACCAATTTCTTCATTGGCTGAAATTGTTACCTTTTCACTTTGCTGTAGATATTACTGTATCGTTTGATATTTTTTTCACATCACTGTCAAACACACTTGTTAAAGTCAACAGACATTTAATGACCATTAAGTAAATAACACAAGTAAGTTAATAATAAGAGTAATAATACCCAGCTTTGCATATGGCTTTATTGTTGAAGAATGAAGAGGTCCAGTGATTTTGCTGCTGTTCTTCGGTTTTCAAAGGTGGGAAAAAGTGAGTGGACACAGGGGGGCAGCGCAATCCTTTCTGACAGCGAGCTTGGTGCCTTCTTTTTATTAACCCCTTAAATAAATACCTTCACTTTGGGTAAGTCACGTATGTTCAGTCCAACTGTAGAAGCCTATTTTAGTGAGCATCCCTTCATTTAATCAAAGCTTGCTTTTACACTTGCTTGGTGATGCTGACTAGGCATCA
>CAUYSK010059228.1:0-54569 GCA_963575035.1 Avahi laniger | reverse complement strand
CTTTGTAAACATATTGGGATTTCTATAGGTATTGTTCAGAGTTTTTGATTTATCTTGCTTGAAATTTCAATATTTTAGCAGATACTTTACAAAGGCTTCTGATAATTTATGCTCCCACTGGCAGTCCATGAACACCCATTTCTCTGCTTCAACATCAACACTGAATAGTATTACTTTCTGGCTGCCTTGGAGTTCTGGGTAGAGATGTGGTGATGTTACTCTCCTTTTCTTTATGTATCATTGAAAGTTAGTCATATGTATTTAACAAAAATTTCTTAAATATTATCAAGTGCATTGTTTGGAAAGAGTTTGGAAAGAGTTTCCTGACTATACAGAGAGTAAGCGCATTCAAAAAATCCTTCATCCTGCAATGCTTTGGGAAGATGGTTCAGCTTTTCTGTTTAGAAACCCCTGTGTACACATTAACCTTACTGTTCTGTTTTGAACTGAAATAAGAGCTTCAGAAATATGTGAAGACATAATTATTTCAATTAATGTGAATAGTAAGTCATCAGAAGAGTGGTGGAAATGATTTCTGCTGACATGATGTCATTCAGCATCATCTGGAAGGTTTCAGAATTTACTGAAAAAAAGTTCATAAACAATTCAGTGATAATGAAGAAAGTCTAAGTTAAAGATGAGGGCGAATAAGGCCCTCTGTCATGGTCTAGAACTTGCTTTTTTAATAATTATTCTTATTCTAGATTCCTCTCTGCTTACTCATTAGCAATTATTCATGATTACTGAGATCTGCCATTCACATATATTCTTTTCTGCAAAAATTCAAGCCATTTGATTCAATTAGAATTCCTTTCCTTCATTTCTGCCTGTAAAAGTCATATTCAACTAATAAGACCCAGCTCAATGGCAACTCTTTGCTGAAGTGTTTCTCAGCATTTTTTAACACAGTAACTGTTACATGAGTTGTATTTAACTCATGCTAGTTTTGAGTTGGGGCCTTATGAAGCATATGTAACTCACAGGTCTCTTTGGGAGCCATATGAACTATTTTTCAAGTTACATATAACTCACTCATAGAAAACAATAAAAAATAACAAATTTTTCATTAAATTAGAAAGGATTGTTTTGTTTTTGAAGTCTTTATTCTATTTTTGTAAGAAAACACTGTGGCCCCAAGGGAAAAAAAATTTTTTTCTAGTGTGGTACCAATGTGTTAAAAAAATTATTTCCACTTTTTCCAATTAGATATTATATTTTTTATTATCATCATAGTTACACATCCTTGTCTTTCCTACTAGATTTTAAGAGTTTTGAGATCAGGGATTTTGTTTTCATCTTTCTGTTCAGCAACCATTTGTATTATTTGACACCTAGCTCAATGTCTCCTACACAGGAGATACTCAATAACGGTTGAATGAATGAAAGTACGTGTGGATGATGGAGTAGGCTAGCTAAATCAGCTTAGGGCAGGTGCAGCTGTCAATGTCCATCGCTGGTTATAAATCCTGGGAAAACTGTATTAAGGGCTTCAGAATATAATGAAGCTTGCAGTCAGTTAGAACACCCTTTCATAAAATCTTCTGAGAATAAAACAGGGAAATAGATTACACAAATAAAATTTGAAACTGCAAGAGAAACTGGCCTTGCTTGTTCTCCTCTCCTGAAAGTTAATTACGTTTGATCGTGTAATTTCATATTTACAATGTGTTTTCTATTTATGCCATCCCAGGTATGCTCCTAGAGGAATTTTACTTAATTTTTCTACTTTCTAATGGTAGTACACAATGATTTACAGGTTCTTATTTTTATATTTTTTAAACAACATATTTAAATGCTTTTAAATATTGACTAATATTCAAGGATCAATTTTAGGTACTTGGTATATATTCCTGAGTTAAGATTAATTATTATGTTTGTTAGAAAAATGTCTGTAGGTAACAGCACAATGTGAGTCCAGAATAATGTCTCATTTTTAATGCTCTGGTAGTATATTGGCATTTAGAAATTCTTTCATCTCCTAACTGTAGATATATCCCTGAGAACCCAGAAAAATGTGATCATAATATTTTGAACTGATTGTTATCTACTACTTCTGGAATTGTAAAATATATATATTTTTTATTTTTAAAGAAGCGTGAAAGCTACATTCGGTGCAGATGCTGATACATAGAGAGAAATCTTTATAGGAATTCTGAAGAAACCCGAAGGGAAGAGGTTTTTCACATAGACAGATGAATTAGGATACTTAGCTGACAGGGTCATCACTACATTTCTTATTGGAAAAATGGATTTCTACTGCAGGGCTAGAAAATATTTTTTAAAAATCCTCAAGCAGGTTGTAGCATTCAATGAATCATGTCATAAATTGAATGGGAAGAGAATCCGAACACGTCTTGCAGAATATGGAGAAAGGGGCCTGTGACATCAGGCTTGCTCGACAAAGAAGAATGCTTATGCCCACAAAGAGAGCTTTTGGGCTTGAGGTAGAAAATTGAATAGTTACGTGTAAGTGAATGCTTTAGTAGCATTTTACATAAAAAATTCATCTGTTTTTCAATGTAATATACTGTGTTAAATGGTCTTCTAAGTTATTTTTCCCCACTTAATGATTATGGATAGAAATTCAATCCTGGAAGAAGTAATCAGCTTTAACGAGGTGGCCAATGAATAATACTAATAGTATTTACTCTTTGTATAAATAACTTAAAAGGCATTGGATTTATATTGGAAATTTAGAGTAGCTTAGAAAGCCCGTTGAAGAAAAAAAAAAAGGGAAGGGAGGAAGGAAGGGAAGAAATGAAGGAAGGAAAGGAAGAAGGAAAGAAAGTGAAGGGGTTTGTCAAGGAGAACAAATGTAAGTACAACTGACAAACTATTTCAATGAATGTTGGAACATATGGGCAGTCTGAGGTCCTATTTAATTTGTCAAGATGTGCTATGTTTTTGGTATATTTTAGTCAACTGAACTTAGTGATTCATGTTCTCCACAGTAAAATGAAAGTTTCAGTTTGTGCCAGGGAAGATCAACTATTTTGAAGTAATAGTTTGAATTTCAATTCCACCTTTATACCATGTCTGTGGACAAAGCCTTTTTGTAGTGCAAGAATTTTGACATTTTATTTATTTTTGTCCATATCATGCTACTCTAAGCCTTAAAGAATCAACCCGTGTTCTAAGATTCACAAGGTTTCTTTCCTAATTCATAAATATTTGGGTTTAGAGCAAAAGAATAAAAACATGTTTAGAAAGAAGGAATTCATTTGATATTTATCTTGTTGATGACATAAAGGGAAATAAAGGAAAGGTAAAGGGTGGAAGAACAAAACATCGTGAAACATTTTATTTCAAAAGATTATCATTTTAAAAATATTTGTCTTTAAATGTCTAAGAATTCTGTAATTTTAATTATGCAGCTTCCAATAGTGAACACTGATTTTTTTAAAAAAACTCTCAGAACAAACTTGACTCATAAGAATGATATTTATTTCATATTCACAGTGACGGCCCATATTTTAATTTTATGCATATTGTACAAGATTTTCAAAACATCTGATCTTAGGCTAATATTAAACATGGTGTGATATGCTCTTTAACATTTGAATTACCATTAAGTATCATTTTAATTTATTTTGTCATTCAGATAAATGGACTTCTAATACCTGAAAGTGAAAGTATATTAACATAATCTCTATTATATTATTTAGTGTCAAATAATGATTTTATTTTATATTACCAGCCATGTTATTTTGTTGGGTAATATTTCAATGACTGTTTTACTTTTGGCATCTAATTGTCCCCCCTTTTTTTATTTTTTAAAGTGTTATTTGAATAGTAAACATAAATCTGCCATAGTCATGATTGTTAAGTGACTATATAATCAGTCATAATTTTAGATTGAATTCCAAACATTTACTGAGCAACTATTTTGTGTAAATCTCTATGCTAAGCATCAGAAAAGAAAGAAAAAATTAAAGATTAATGATCCTCATGTGTCTACATGTATTTATAATCAACACTCTAGGAAGGACAAATATACACACAGAATTACAAATAAACCAAAATATGAAACTTTCATAATAGATATATAAGCACATATCACAGATTCATGAGGGAGGGAGAATATGTTGGCTGAAATACCACATAAAAAGTGAGTCATTGAAATTTAGCCTATTAAGGAGTCAAATCGGTCAGTATGTATAGGGTCAGGGATATTTGGAAGAGGGAGAAACATGCACAAAGACACTAACATATGCAATAACATATGCAAATGTGTTATTATTTATGGGATGGCACATAAGCTGGTATTGTCTGGAGTCTGGGGAAACCTGGCAAAAAAATGGAGGAAAAACAATGCTCCCTCAACTTATAATAGTGTTTGGATGCTGTTTGAAAACAATTGAGAAATTACTTATAGAAAAAAGATATACCTGTAAAGCTCTTAAATAGGGGAGTGATAGAGTCATAATGCATTTTTTGAAAAACAGCTGTTGTGGCTATATGAAGTATAGGTGGCTGGCCCAGCAGATGGAAGGAAGGGTAATACATTCAGAGGTATCTGAAATGTTTCTGGTAAAGCATCATTTTTCCAGATGCAATGCTAAAGAAAAGGGGGAAACAGCTGCAAAATTAAAATGTAGTTAATGTTGCCCTGACTTGATCACTAAGTGGTTTAAGTAGTAAGTGAGAATATTAAGGATTAAAGACGAATGAACTCCAAGATTTCAAGCTTCAGTGGCTTCAAGAATAATGATAGATAAAGAACACAGGACGATGATCGGGTTTGTGAACAATACTATTGTAGGCATGGGAAAATAAAATACATTTGAGAGTTTTGCATTTATCTGATGTTGAAGCCTCATGGTAGATGAGATTTTTACCAGGACAGGATGTAAAGGATAAGAGAATAGAACAGATGGTCCAACAAACACAGTGAGAAAGAATGAAAGGAGTATACTGAAAACCATATGAAAATCTTATTTTAGAGATTTTTAAGAAATGGTGATAGCAATCAACAATTCTGGAAATTACAAAGTCAAAGAAAGATGAAGACTGAAAAGAGGTTGATGGATCTGGAAAGCAGACCATCATAGATTTTGTTTTTAGATTGGATTCCCTGGAAGCTGAATTGGTATTCTTGCGCAAGTGTGCCCCTGAGGAAACTTCACATGTTATCAGGGCATCAGGGTAGGGAAGGGAATAGACTCAGATGGAGTCTGGCTTCAGCCTGATTCCAAGGGGAGCTCTAGAGTATGTCTGCACTAGAGTCCTGTCTTGAGGCACAAGGTCTAGGCTGATGGAAACCTACAGCAATTTGTCATGGGCTATGGACAAACCCTGGAGTGGACAGTGAGTGGGAGTAAAAGCCTCAGACAGGCAGTTCCCTTTGGCCCAGGGGGACCATCCACAGAAGGGTGTAGATGTGAATCATCAGTAGCCAACAACCTAGCAGCAGGGAGCGGATGCTTTGGACCACTGGCCTAGTCAATGGGGTAGGGTACAGTGCGCAGAGCAGCTTCTACGACCTTTAACAGAGCTGTCTAATTTGAGTTGTGGGGGAAGACACCGGGTAGCAGTGGACTGAAGTGTGAGACCAAGGGGACACAACAGCTGACAGGAAATTAAGGATAGTCTCTTTATATGGTTTTTAGGTTTAAAAGGACTTATTAACATTTAAGAGAGCTAGAGTAAAACAGAAAGGAACATGGTTACCATCGGAGCAAAAATGACTTGCAACAAAAGTTGACATGACATGTTCAGCCTTGCAAGATCCAAGTTCCCTTAATATATAATTAACTTCTTGTCAACAAATGGCACTGGTAATTTTTGTTACAAGTAAGATTTTTATTATGATTATTGTTACATGTTTTTTTGTTTTGTTTTGTTTTGCTTTAATAGTATGGGTGGATTTAGAAATATGGTGTGCTGACAAATTTTTAACAATACTTTCTCCAGAGCAAACAAAATAGCCCTGATCTGTAGCCAATTTCTGTAGTTTAAAGGTATAAGTACTCTCATCATGGCTTATTTAAAAATACCAATGTGACCTCAACTGGCTTGTAAAAGTCCTGGAAATTTAACAGTCACCTCTATTTTAGAATAACCTTTGATTGCTGTGTGAATTTTCAAATTATTTTTAGTGAGAAAAAATTAAGTATGATTTTCTGGAAACTTAGGCTTCTAATATTGAAAAGAGTTGTAATTGAACATTTCTGGGAAGAAGATTTAAAGAACAAAGGACTTACTCAGATAGCTTAGCATAAAATAGAGTTATCGTTTTAGAGTGGGTCTAATAATTAATACACAGTAATCCTCTACAACAAAGAATGCTCATGGGTCCTTTTTTTATACTACAATAATTAATGTATTTAATTTCTGAACTTTGAGATTCTTTTTCTTTATATTTGTTTCTCTGTTTTCAATATAGTGAGACTTGTTTATTAAGTTCTTTGTGTTACATCTGGACACGCAACTCTTAGATTTTTTTTTATCTGAAAATTGATGAGTGTTTTTTTAGTCACTTAATCTTTTTTCAGCTTTATTGGGGTATAAATCACAAAATTTTATATATTTTAAGTGTACAGTGTGATGACTGTATACATTTACATGGTGAAATGACTACCACAATCAAATTAACTAAAGCATCTATCACCTCACATAGTTATCCTTTTGTTATTATTATTAAGAACACTTAAGATCTCCTCTCTTAGCAAATTTCAAGTATGCAATAAGATATTATTAACCATAGTCACCAGTTATTTAGTCATTTAATCTTAATGAGTAAATACAGTGCCTGAACTAGGAAGGCACAGACAAGCTCCCTTTGCTTTTCTTCTGCAACTCTGTTCAAACTGCAGGGCTTTTATAAAGAAAAGAACCATTCCCTCAATAGTCTATTAAGAAATAATAAATATTAACATGGTTTAATGTTCTTCTTGTATTTCCCAACTTGATCTTATAACAACCCTTTAAGGGTTATTATCATCCCTTAAGAGAGAAAACTTGATTAAAATCCAAGATTTGTCACTTACTAGCTGCATAATTTGAAAAGAGTGATTTAATTCTCTAAACTTTTATTTTCTCATCAGTAAAATGGAGACAATAGTACCTACCTCACAGGGGATTATTAGATCATGGTTAAAATTAGATTGCAGTTAACACTTTAACTGGGGCTTTAATTAACATCATTTACGTCATTTCCATCCCATTAGCTTTCCATTTTGCAGAGAGGCATATAGTGAAATCTATTTCTTTCTTCTACACAGAAAGAATTGTGTGGCTCCCCATACATTACATGGAAAATACCCATACAGCTGTAAGACACTTGGCCATTACCTAATCTCTCTCCTGATATGCACATATGACTTATGAAATCATATAAACAAACTATGTTCTATTATATAATCAGATTCATTTCACAACTTCTCAAATTAACATATAATCCTAAATTGCATGTTTTATGTTGAAGGAAAAAACAGCAACTAACATACTATCTTAGTAATGCAGTAAATGCTAGTTTCACACGATTCTCCCAGTGCAGCAATTTTAAGTTGTACATAACAGTCATCGAAATTTTCACTCTTTTATTGTTCATGGGTTTAGTAACTTAGTATTTCTCAGAATTGACATAAACATGTAAACTGAATTCAATGTTCACGTATACCTTGGAAATAAGCAAAGCAGTTTTAACACCTTAATCTTTTGTGAAGTGTAAATTCACAGAGAGATGTTAAGTATTAGCATGCTTACACTTCTCATCATTGACTTTTGAATGGCTTTTTACTGAAGATAAAATGAAGAAGGGAGCTAAGCATAATTTCCAACACGTTAACACCTCTGTAAGTGTAGTCAACTGTTATTTCTCCTTCAAGCAACCTTTCCTTTCATCAAATTGGCCAATCTCCTTTCAAGTCCTCTAAAGATGTACTCTAGGGTTAGATAATGGTTCTCAATATTTATTGGAATTTATTGGAACCAATATGTATTGGTTCTCAATATTTATGGCTTTGGAGAAATGAATAATATGAATGGGAAAATGTATATTTCTCCTAAAATTAGATTGTAAGAGTGAGGACTAAGTTCAAAGAAGAGGACATGCTTTATTATTTTATAATTTTGTGCAGCTGAAATAGGAATGAAAATATGATTGACAATTAGTAATACAATTACTAGAAGTAGTGACTCTTTAAAAATGGATTCCATTGTGATGGCATTTCATCAGGTTTCTATATGTACATTTATTATAACTGTGTGTATACATACACACACACACATGCTACATACACACACTTAGAATAAAGCAGATTATGGCCTTCACTGTAAATATATCATAGCTCAATTGAAAAAAAAATGCTCTGTTAAAGAGAAATATACATAGGATTAGGCATGGTCTGCTTTCTCTCAGCTGTTGAGCTGTTCCTGGTATATTATTCAAAGGCAAAAACTGATCTTTTCCCATAAGATTTGATATAATATTTTTCTTTAGATACAAATTTCAAAATGAAGAATAAAATGTTAATAAGATCTAAGGAATAATGAGAAACATAATCCCCAATTAAAATCTATTTTTGTAAATATAACGGGAAGAAAATAAGGGAGTATTTAGAAATAGAATCACAATTAAAACAATTTTTCCCTTATTCTTATTGGTAGCATAATTGGAAATTACATCTCCTGGTTAAATTATTTCTGAGATTATTTTCCTAAGAAAGACTCACCTTGACAAGAAATTTTAACTCATTTTATTTTCAAAATAAATGCCTTTTAAATGATCATAAATCTGAATTTTAAAGAATTTTCTTGATAGTCTTGTAGTAGAAAATGCAGCCTTGAGTGCTGTATTCTTTCCATCACTTTGGAGAACATCATTCTACTTGAGCAAAATACTTTTAATATCTAGATATTGAAGTAGCCCCTTTGCTGTTACTGTTACAATAATTTCATGTAATTTTCTGGTCTTTGGAAAGTGAAGATATCAATTCCCAGTGAGGGAATAAGCTGCTTCTTTTCAGTTCTAAACTTTTCACATAAAAGTCATGATTGTTGATTGTAACAAATTTGATACCAAGTATTTGAAAGCCAATTTTTATTTGAATGTCAATTTTGTCCCTTACTCACTCTCACCTTGCAGAATTAACTTCCACTATTTTATTAAGTAGAAAGCACAATGCTGTAGTGTGGCTCCTCCACCTATATGTTATATAACCCTGGCCAAAAATTATTTATTTAATTTTTAATTGAAAGAATATTTATTGGGTGCTCTTGCATACCTGAAACAGTGGTAGACACTAGGAGTGTAAGAAATAAGAGGTAGACTTATCCTGTCCTCAGAAGCCTATAATAAAGGGGGGAGGGTCGAAGTAAATGCACTGAGAGAAACATACCTCTGGGAACATGCCTGGGAGAAGCCCTAACTACAAGGAAGTTTTTTGGAGGGAACCGGGCCTAACAGTGAGAAGAGAGAAAAGTGGAAATAGAGGAGAAAGAGAGAGTACAAGGGGACAAGGAAGAGGGTAGAAAAGAGGGTGTTTTAAAGAGGTTCAACTTCTTTCATAATTAAGGCGTATCTGTTGGTAACTGTATTTGGGAAATACAGTGTTTGAACTAATCTTTTAAACCACAGTAGTAAAGATTTCCAGTAGGATTCTGAATAACATAATCTTGTTTCTGATACAGTGAAATTCCCCAGATTGGTTCATTAAGAGTTATGTGTACCTGAAAGTAGATTGTTATGCAAATAATTTATAAGATGTTACAACTGTAGCCTTGTTTAATGAGTAGCTTTTTAAAAAAAATCACTGGAGGCCGGGAGCGGTGGCTCATGCCTGTAATCCTAGCTCTCTGGGAGGTCGAGGCGGGCGGATTGTTTGAGCTCAGGAGTTCGAAACCAGCCTGAAAAAGAGCGAGACCCCGTCTCTACTAAAATTAGAAAGAAATTAATTGGACAACTAAAATATATATATATAAAAGAAAAATTAGCTGGGCATGGTGGCGCATGCCTGTAGTCCCAGCTACTTGGGAAGCTGAGGCAGGAGGATCGCTTGAGCCCAGGAGTTTGAGGTTGCTGTGTGCTTGGATGATGCCACGGCACTCCAGCCCGGGCAACACAGTGATACTCTGTCTCAAAAAAAAAAAAAAAGAAATCAATGGAGATATTCCTGATTAGATATTTTTATACAGTATGGCTATTTCCAAACCTTAGTAATATTGATTGCTGATATTTTATTATCTAGAATGCTTAAATATGAAGCTATTTTTAAGAGATGAGAGGGCAGATCAACAACTGTCATGTAAAAACTAGTTTTGGCTTATTAAAAGAAAGAGGCCAGCTCCTTTTACCTTATCCTACTGGTTCTATAACTCCTCCATTCCACCTATGTGCTACAAAACTATTTATCTTTCCTTGATGTAATTTTGCAGTTACTCCTGCAGGGTTTCCACATACACTCCTGTTTCAAAACCATGTAATTTTTAGCACATTGCCACCTGCTCTTTTAGTATGAGGACATGACATACATTCCTACATGCAGAATTACCAGTGCTTTTGTGTCTGACCTTGCAGGCTTGTTTATCCCCGACACTGCTCTACAGAGGCACTGCTTTCTGTAACAAGCCTTGGAAAGGAGAATGAATGAGTCTGTACCCACTGCTGATGAATCACACACATGGTTTAATAGCTCTGTGACCATTTGCTATATATATAATACTACCTTCCAGTGTTTTTTGTATCTAGCCAAATCCTATGTTCAAAGATATTTTTGCCAAACCATAAAAAATAAAATGATTAAAAAAAACTTCTGCATTTTGTCTGAATTATTGATACTTGAGGGGGTCCAGAACATCACCTGTTTAGCTGCCCTTTAATATTACTCCTGAGTATCCATAGATCAGTCTGAAAAGTATTGCTTTATGTCAAAGGTGTAAGAATTTCTAATAAAATTTCGGGTATCTTCAACTGGCTATTGAGACTAATATCTTTTGATGGAGGGAAAACTCCCCAAATCACACAATCTATAAAAATCTTTTATGTTTATCATCAGCTGAGGTGCATTGTGATGCATGTATCAAGAAGAAAGTCACCATTTTTATTTAACTGACTCAAATAAACACAAGATGGTGTCATGTGATCATGGAATATTAGAGCCATCTGGGACTAAGAAATAATTCACACCTTCAATGTAAATACAAGGAAAGTGAGGGACAAAATTATAAAGGATATCATTCACTCTCTCAGAGACTAGAGACAAAATTGAGTCAGATATTAAGATTTCTTTACTTACTCTTTCAGTATATCAAACTGGCACTTAGTTATAATCTCCTAAATGCTGATGACTTATATATCTTTCAACACAAGTTTTTCAGATCAATATTTGTTTAATAGTTGCAACAGTAGTATTTTTTGTGCATATCATGACTCTCACCTTGAAAGTTAGCAATGCCTAACATTTCATAACCGATGATAATATAAGTAAATTAATGATAAAACCATCCTATATCTCTGTCATCTATGCAATTTGCTAACTCTGCCTGAAATTTATAAAACAACTAGGGAAATTTTTGCTTCTGAGGGATTTTTGGTCATTATAACAAAATATTTGCCCAAAATGTCAATAATGTCAAGGTTGATAAGCCCACTATAGGGGATTTAATGTTGCCCTCGCCAACATCTATATGTAGTGAATAATATGTTTCATATACTAGTTGAAAAGAAGTATGATTTTCTCTGTTATATTGGATGTCAAACTTTTAAGGTTGTTTCTAGATTACAGTTTTTCATGTTTTGTTGAAGAATTCCAAATATTCTCATCTTTGATAGAATTTGATCCTCTTCCCTTTGGTTCTAAAAGTCTAGCCTCACTTGAATGCCAGTGCTTTTCCTTTGTGACTTTTCAATCTCCATTAACAAATATATATATATATATATCTAGATATATTTTGTAAATTTACTGTTTTATCTTAGATGGGATTCCATCATAGATCTACACAAGAAAAAAAGTTATGTTTTCTGGTATTTGTGTTTTGAGTCCTATCCTTGTTAATGATTAACACTGTCTTAGAATGATTAATAATCTTTTTTATACATTAAATAAATATTTACTGAGTCCAGGAAATATAAGCTAGACACATACCTGGCCTTTTGGAGCTAGTGTTTTGAAGGATATTCATAAGTGGATTTATAAACAAAATGTGATGTAATGATAAACAATGTGGAAGATGCTACAAATATGTGTAATAAGGGCATATAATCCTGCCTTGTGATGTTTGAGTTGACATCTGATAAATGACCTGGAGAAAAGTATTATTTCTGGCACAGAAAACATATTTTAAACACTTAGAGATGTGATACAGTCAGTGCATCAGAGGAATTGAAATACAGTTAAGTACTGCTTAATGAGGGGGATACATTCTGAGAAATGCTTCATTAGATGATTTTGTCTTTGTGAAAACATCACAGAGTGTTTTTACAGAAACCTGGAGTATGTAACCTACTACAAACCTAGGCTTTTTTACTTTACAAACTTTTTAACTGTTTGACTCTTCTGTAATAACATTTAGGTAAAAACACAAATATATTGTACAGCTATACAAAAATATGTTCTTTCCTTATGTTCTTGTTCTATAAGCTTTTTCTATTTTAAATTTTTTTATTTTTTACTCTTTAAACTTTTTTGTTAAAAACCAAGACACAAACACACACATTAGCCTAGGTTTACACAGGGTCAGGATCATCAATATCACTGTCTTTCACCTCCACATCTTGTCCCACTGGAAGGTCTTTGGGGGCAGTAACACACAGGATGCCCTCATCTCTTGTGATAACAGTGCCTACCTCAGGAATACCTCCTGAAGGACTTGCCTGAGGCTCTTATGAGGAGGAGTCACTCTTTTGAGAAATATATCCATGGTGATTTGCTTGGTTTCTTTTTCTTTTTAATTATAGATTTGCTTGTAAGCAGATAATGCACCATGAACATGAACATTTTTCTCTATTAATGAAAATCTTTCAGTGTTGGAGTACAAGTTTTCAAACTTGTTAGTCATCTGAAAAAGCTTCTGATAAATCCTTTACTGTGAATTTTCTTGAGGGTTCTTCTTTTTCTTTTAGATTTGATTACACCAACATCACCAGAAAGAAACACATGAGTAATGCGTTGAGCTACAAGATTACTATATCTAGGACATCACTAGGTGATAGAAACTTTTCAGCTCCATTATAACCTTTTGGGACTATTATTGTATATGTGGCCCATTCTTGTCCCAAACACTGTTATGTGGTTCATGACTGTATCTTTATGAGACAATGTAGAGCAAGGAGAGCTTCATTTCTTATACATTCATTCAACAGCAGACATTTATTGAGTGCCTACTTGAGGTCAGACACTATTCTAGGCATCAGAGGAATAGCACTGAACAGAGCAACTGAAGTCACTGATCTTATGGAGCTTAAATTCTAATGTGATGGTTTATTAATATTTATCTATATAGGTTACTTTTCATTAACAGATTTCAGCCTTGTGTACAGTCAGAGTGGTAAGTACAATACAAGGGTTTCCATATACTGAGCAATACATTGAGTGGTAAGTTAATGGAATCTTAAAAATCATAAAAATAATAAATTGCTGTTTAAATTGAGACACCTTAGAAATTTATTTAAGAACTTTCCATATCCAGTTTCTAATTTTTCAAGTTATTCTTTTGAGATTTCTCTTTCTTATCTGGGAATATAGTGCTTGATGTGGATAAGACATTTTTTTCTTGGAGAGATTTTATTCCTTTTTTCAGTTGAAATACTATAGTTTATTTGGCAGATGCATAGATCATCAGTACTTACAGAAGGGTCATTTTTTAAAAGCAGCATGGAAAATTAAGGCATCTCTTAGAAAAGTAAGTGCCCTGCCCTTGCACCAAGACACATTAAGACTTTCCAGTGGCATTGAAGCATGGAGACATCTACAATAGCTTCCATTGGGTTAGATATGGCAAAAGATGTTAACAGAGGATTAGTTAGCATTCTAAAAAACTACATTCATAAGAAATTTATGGAATTTCTAGAAAGATAATAAAATTATTGTCTGTATTATTTTTCATAGACAATAATTTTCCACATCATCTAAATGATGAGCATGCTTTCCAAAGGCAACATTCATGAAACCGACTTTGAAATATTTAACTTAAAAAATTTTTACGATTCTTTGAAATCATATTTCCAATGTCTTGATTTCAGCTCAGTCATATTAGAATAAAAAATAAAGTCATTCAAGAAACTTATACTAGAGATAGCTGTTTCTAGATTATAACATTTCATTGGATACAATCAGAAAATGTGGTCTAGTTGACAAACACTACATTGGGTTTTGAAATTACTGTGCTACCAGTATGTTCCAATCAATGAGAACCTTTCAGCCATGAACTTTTATTGATTTGTATTCCTCAGAGTAACATAAATAGCTTTTCTTAAGTCTTCCAATTTCACTATTATTATTTTTTTCTGAAATCTCTGCTGTTGGAAGGTTTATTTATGCACTTATTCTGCTGTTTTCCAACCCTTTCATAGTTTGAGCCAAGAACAGGTACCAGTGTTCTATGAGCAAATAGGGAAAAAAAAAAGGTGCTATAACAAAATTATTCTATGAACAGTTAAATTATACTATGAATAATTCTATAAACAGAACAATACATTTTAACTTTTGAGAACAAATAAAGATACTGAAAATTTCAAACAAAAATACCAAGTACGCTCACATCAAATCATATGAGAAATTAAATCCTTTCTAATAAAGAACTGAAATGTTTCACCTGCCTCTTTTCACTTTTTAAAAATATATGTGAAAACTAACCCTCAAATTAGTTCTATTGATAGTTGTATTTTCGAAATTTGTTCAGAAAATAGGAGCTTTAGTTTCTAGACAATATTATCTAATAAATTAACATATAGCATCAAAACCCTGAGTTGTGCAACCAAAGAAGTTATTGCTAGGACATAAGGAATGGAGAGCATGATTGTTTTTCTTGATATAAGTCTCAGGTTTAGTGGTTTTTCCAAAATGCCTTAACTCTGAAGACATGAAATAATTTCTGCTGCTTCTAGATCTCTGATATATTTGTGAACTATACTTTCAGTATCATGCTTTCCTTGATGGTTCAGTTTAGTGAGTTTTCAATTTTAGTTTTTCATTAATATTTGAACATTATTTTATTGTTAAACATTATTTTATTGAAGGAAAATTTACAAATATTGAAATGCATAGCTCTTAAATGTATAATTCAATAAGTTTGAATTATACATTTGTAGGATGTATATACTACATCCATGTAGTGGAAACCTAAATCAAGATACAGGGTATCTACCCCTCTACAAAGTTCCCTTTGTCCGCTTCCAATCACTCCCTATCCAGCTCCTATAGGAAGTGTCCTTCCTAAAGTCTGTCTCCATGTATTAGTTTTGTTTGTTCTTAGACTTCATATATTGTGTGTCTCACTATTTTTGTTTTATATATATTTTTGAGATCCATTCATGTGTTGGATATCAGCAGGTCATTTTTTTTTGTGCTAAATAATATTCTGTTGTATAGATACACTAAATTTTTTAAAAATTCTGTTTTCCTTTGGATGAACATTAGTTTTTTGTTTCTTTTTAAGTTTCAACCACTTTGTGTAATGCTGCACAGAGTGGTTGAAACATTTGTGTAAAAACCATTTTGAGGACATATTTCCTTTTATCTTATGTAAATGTCTAGGAGTAAAATTGATGAAATATTAGCATGTTTAACTTTGTGAGAAACTGAAATAGTTTTCAAGAATGTATATACTATTTTTATCTTCCATCAGTAAATTATGAGCATTTGAGTTGTACCATATAGTCACCATTTAGTGATGTCATTTTCTCCATTCCACAGGTAATATCTCTTTGTAGTTTTAATTCGCATTTCCACAATATTAAAGATGGTACGTGCATTTTAATGTGCATCACAGCCATGTGTGTATTTTTTTTTTATTGAAGTATTTGTTCAAATCCTTTACCTGTTTCTGAATTTGGTTATCTTTTTGTTATTGATGTGTAGGATTTCTTCACATATTCAGAATACAAGCCCTTTGTCAGGTATATGTATTTTGAATATGTTATCCTACTCTGTAGCTTGTACTTTTATTTTTTAACAGAATTTTTTGATGATTTTGTTTTCATTTTTGAAGAAATCCTATATACTTTTATTCTTTTATATTTATTTTACTCTCTGTTCTAAGAAATCTTGCTTTCCTAAAATGGAGAAGACATTCTTTTATGCTTTGTTCTAAAATCTTTATAGCTTTAGACTTTACATGTAAATCTCTTATGTACCTGAAACTAACTGTATGAATGGCATAATGTAAGGCTTAAACTTTTTCTTCTTCTTATGAAGTTGTTCCAACATCATTTGTTGGAAAGATTTTTTTTCCAATTTGCCTTTGTTGAAAATCAAATGAACAAATACATATCTCTGTATTTCTGTTTTGCTCTACTGATCTTCCCTTACAACTTTATCACACTGGTTTATTCAGGATAACTTTTGGTAAGTCTTGAGCCAGGAATGTTAAGTTCTTCCATTTCATGCTTCTTTATGATCATTTTTATTTTTCCATCCCAGGTCCTGTGAATTTCCATATAAATTTTAAAACCACTTGTCAGTTTCTTCAGTACTGAAAGTATTTAGATTAAGATTGAATCTAATAATCAAATTGAGGAGAATTGGCATTTTAACACTATTGAGTCTTCTAACTTATGAATGTGGATTTAGATTCCATTTAATTCCTCCCAGAAATGTTTAGTAGTTTTCAGGATAGTGTTTTTGTATACATTTTATTAAATTATGTTTTTTATGCTAGCAAATAGAATTTTAATAAAATATAACTTATTTTTCATATGGATCCTTGTGTCTTGTTTTATAAATTTCTTAAAATTGTCTATAAAAATGATTATGTTGTATGTCACTGAAGATCCTTTTTTGTATTTTTTCCCAAATTTTGTATTTTATCTTTTTTTCTTGCATAATTATACTGGCTGAGACTTCCAGTACGACGTTAAATAGAAGTTGCGAGGCCAAACTTGCCTTGCTCCCAATCTTAGGAGAAATTCATTCAATGTATAATCATTAAGTGTGATATTTGATGTGTGATTATGTAGATGTTCCTTTATGCAATCAAAGAAATTTCCTCCTATTTTTAGTTTGTTCTGACATTTTATCAAGAACACTTATATAATTTTGTTCAAAAGAATTTTCTTCATCGACTAAGATCCTTGTATGGATTTATCTTTTTACTGGTATTAATTAGTATGTGTATATTGATTTATTTTTGAATGTTAAAATATTCTTTTATTACTATAGTAAATCCCACTTAGTCATAATGTATTATCTTTTTATATATTGCTTGATTTTATTTGCTAATTTTAAAAAAATTTGCATCTATGTTTATGAGTTATAGTTGTTATTGTTTTTGGTAATGTCTGCCAAATTTTGTTATTAGAGTGGTGCTGGCATATATATTAAGTTGGCACATTTATCCTCTTTGTCTACTTTCTGAAAGAGTTTATGAATGATTGGTAGTATTTCTTCCTTAGATATATGATGTTACCATGTATGACTCAAGTTTTCAAACTTTGAATTTAATTTTTTAAATATATACAGAACAATTCACATTATGTATTTGTTCTTAAGTAAGCTTTGTTAATTTGTCTCTTTTAAAAACTTTAAGCTCTAGCACTCTGGGAGGCCAAGGTGGGAGGATCACTTGAGATCAAGAGTTCAAGATCAGCCTGAGCAAGAATGAGACCCCGTCTCTACTAAAATAAAAAGAAATTAACTGGACAATTAAAAATATACAGAAAAAAATTAGCTGGGCATGGTGGCGCATGCCTGTAGTCCCAGCTACTCGGGAGGCTGAGGTAGGAGGAGAGCTTGAGCCCAGGAGTTTGAGGTTGCTGTGAGGTAAGCTAATGCCCTGGCGCTCTAACCAGGGCAACAGAGAGAGACTCCATATCAAAAAAAAAAAAAAAAAGCACTTTAAGCTGTCAAATTTGTGAGTGTAGAGTTGTTCATAGTAGTTATTATCATTTGAATATCTGTAGGACCTACATATTTCCTTTTATTCAAACTTTTTCCTAATCTTGCTGATATTTTCAATTTTCTTAATCTTTTCAAAGGAACTTTTCACCTTATGATTTTTTAAAAGTATTTACTTTCAAATTCATTTATTTCTTTCATGATATTATTTTTTCTACTTATGTTTTATTTAATTTGCTTATAATTTTCTTGTGTTTTAATTGATTTTTAAACCTATTTGTTTTTCTAATACAAGTATTTGAAATATTGCCTTCTCGACACTAATTTAACTTCACCCCACAAATATGTAATTTTATTTTATCATTTTTTGTGTTGTTTTATTTTATTTATTATTTAAATTGACAAATAACAATTGTATATTTTCATGGGGTACATAATGAAGTTTCAGTACATGTAATGTATAGTGATTAGATCAGCATAATTAGCATATCCATCATCTCAAACATTTATCATTTCTTTGTGTTAGGAGCATTCAATATCCTTCTAGCTATTTGAAACTATGTAATATATTGTTATTAACTATAGTCATCCTACAATGGTATAGAATAGTAGAACTTATTCCTCCTATCTATCTGTAATTTTGTATCCTGAATAAATCTCTTTCTATCCTTCCCTTTCTTCATCCTTCCCAGCCTCTAGTGTCTTCTGCTATACTTTTTACTTCAATGAGATCAACTTTTTTTAGCTTCCATATATGAGTGAGTACATGTGGTGTTTAACTTTATGTTCCTGACCTATTTCACTTAACATAATGTCCTCCAGTTCCATCTATGTTGAGGTGAATGACAGGATTTCATTCCTTTTTGTGGCCGAATAATATTTTATTGTGGATATATATGCCACATGTTCTTGATCTGTTCATTTGCTGTTGTATACTAGGTTGATTCCATATCTTCACTTTTGTGACCAATGCTGCAATAAACATGGGAGCACAGATGTCTCTTTGATATGCTGATTTCTTTTTTTATTTTGTATATTTTTTATAAATTTTATTTTATGAAACATAAGTTGTTTAAATAGTGTTTAATTTAGTTTACAAATATTTGGGGTTCTCTAGATAACTTTTATGTCATTGATTTAAAATTAAATTTTATTTTGAGCAGAGAATATACTCTATAAAATTTAAAATGTATTGAAAGTTGCTGTTTGACTCACCTTTTGGCATATCTTGGTGATGTTTTCAATGCACAAGTAAACGTACATTCAGCATTTTTTTGATGTATTGACATTTTTATCAATGTCAATAAGATCAAGGTGATTGATAATAAATTTTAAATGTTCTATAACCATACTGGTATTTTTTTTCTTACTATTCTATCAATTATGAACAGAGAAGTTATACTCTTTAACTATGATTGTCAATTTATCTATTTCTCCCTTTAGTTCTCATTATTGATGTATTATGTTCCTCTATTATTAAGTTGGTATCCATTTTGGAATATATTGCCTAGTAATGAATTTATTATTTTGTAATTATTAAATACTTCCATTTTCTATGATAATGCATCCCCCTTTTCAGTCTATGTTGTCTTTTGCTAATATAGCAACATCAGCTTCTTAATGCTTGCTGTGGAGATGGTTTAGGTTCTTCTATATGTTTACTTTTGACCTGTTTCTTTATATTTGATATATATTTCTGTTGGACAACATTTAGTTGGGTCTTGTTTATTCTGTCTAATATGACAATCTCTTCCTTTCCATTGGATAACTTAATTCAAATATGTATTAAATGAAACATATTGCTATTTTTTTACTTGTGCTATTTTTTTAAGTTATTTCACTTCTCTTATTTTTGTATAATTGAATTTTAAGTATTCATTTTAATTCATCTATTGCATAGATGAGTTAGCTGCATACCTTTGTATTATTTATTAACTTATTTTTATTAATTATGCTAATATCAGCTTATGTTTGACTAACCTAAGTTGTGCTTAGAGGTAATTCTTTATAACTTACATATAATATAGAAAACTGACAACAGTAACATTTACTTTATTCCTTCCATATCCTCTGTGATTTTTTGATATAATTTTATCTATGCACATAATAAATTCCACAATAAAATGTTATCATTTTTCTTTTAAGTAGTGAGTTGCTCTTCAAAGAAACTGAGAGATAAAAAAAATCTAGTCTTTTTTGTTACTCACATACTTATCATTTCTGTGCTTTTCATTTCTTCTAAATTAGAGTTTTGATTTGATGCCATTTCTCTTCAGTCTAAAAAACTTCTATTAGCATTTTTTGTAGTATAGGTTTGCTAGTGACCAATTAACCCATTGTCTTTTTCTGAAAATGTCTTAATTTTACCTTCATTTTTTAAAAGATATTTTAACAGCATATAGAAACCAAACTGATGCCCCATCATCTTCAATACTTCTCAACCAGGGGCAGGTTTTCACTCCAGTGAACTTTCGATAATATCTGAGGATGTTTTTGGCTGTTAAGCTGGGGCAGGAGGTGGGCAGTTGCTACTGTTATTAGAGGTAAGACATGTTGCTAAACATCCTACAATTCAAAGGAAACCACCAAGATAAAGAATTATGTGGCCCAAATGTCATAATGGTAGTGCCAGGTTAAAATACCCTACTTTAGGTAATATTTACTACAAAAAATTTCTGACACACATACACACACACACACACACACACACACACACACACACACACACACACCCAATACATGCACGGTACAACCATCAAACCAGAAACTAACAGTATGACATAGCTACTATGTAATACTCAGCCCCCCAATTAAAGTTTCATCAGTGGTCACAATAATGTGTTTTATAGCAGAAGGATCAATTTCAGAATCATGTATTGCCTTTAATTGTCATGTATTTTTATTGTCCTGTGTCAGGAAGAGATCTTCAGACTTTCTTTAACTTCACCATGACATATTTGAAGATTTCTAGCTATTTTTTTTCTTTCTTTCTCCTTTTCTTTTTCCTCTTCTTATTCCTTTCCTTTCCTTTCATTTTTTAAAAATCTCAATTTAGATTTTCTTATGTGTCCTTGTTATTGGAGTCAGGTAATGCATTTTGTCAGTAATATCACAAAATAGATGCTGCATTTTTTTCTTGCATCCTATCAGGTTGTACATGATTTTAATTTGTCTCATTACAGATGATATTTGTTTTGACAGTTTGATCACAGTGGTGTATACCACTTATTCTCTCTTACTAGAATCCCTTATATTATGTTGCTTTTCTTAAAGGGCAATAGGAATTGTTTCTGCTTCTTTACTTGTTTTTGTTTACTCCTTCAAATAGATGGTTTTATTCCCTACTGTACTTATAGTATATAATACCTAGTGCAAAATGCTAACACCTTTTTTGAACAAATATCTGCAACTGAATCTGTACTTCTGCCACAAAATTGTCTTCCTATAAATTTTTTTTTTGTAGGGATACCACTAACTACATACTTGTTCAAGTTGAGAATTGCTGCTAGAACTAACTAAAGTCTTTGCATCCTCCTTATTATTCAGAGCCTAATATATTGCTGAACTAGAGACATAGTAAGAGGTTACCCAATCCTTCTGGTTAAGATCCAAGGGGAAGAATCATGCAGCAAAAGATGACTGTGAGGTAATCAAAATGGGAACCTTTTCTGGGCACAGACCTAGCCTGAATCCATCTCTCTCCTTTTAATGATGAGTGAATGAAAAAAAAATTCCATCATTGAATGTAGTTAGTTTTATTACAAAAAAAGGAAGCAGATGCAATATGACTTATATATACATACATCCTATTGATTCTGTTTCTCTGGAGAACTCTAATTAAAAAGTTATTAAATATTATTTAAATATACACAGATGTCTAAAGGTTATGTCTGAACACATATTTATATCAAAGATTATTTTTATTTCATTCTTGCTAAACTTGATTCTAATTCTTTTGAACTTGATGATTATTAGAATGAATGATAAAAAGAGATTCGTCTCCTATTTTGTCTTTATCTAGTTATACCTACATGTCAAAGTTTTGGATATTGAGGAAAAGATTAAGCTTAAATAATTTTATGTGTAATTTGTTAAACTTAAATAATTTTATGTATAATCTCAATGCTCGAATTTAAAATGTTACCTTTCTTTGAAAGAGAATTAGAGAATTAGAGAATTAGAGAATTTCATAATGACTTTTACTTCTGCTAAACATTGATATGTTCATGTGTGAATAAGGTTTACTTATGTAAGATTTTTTCTCAGGCTCATTATAAATCTAAGGTTTTTTTCTATTTTTACTTTTACAGAAAATATTTATTATGTTTAAATTATGAAATCTATTGTGTTTTTTCGATGCAATAGAGCTTCGTGAAATATTAAATACAAATGACTCATGGTATATATTGTATAGAACTGGACCAGTGGAGAAACTTTTGCCACACTGTTTATAAATAATAGTGATGTAGTTGACTTTAGAAAGATTAATTTAGGGGCTTTAAGCTGTGATTAAAGATGAGTAAAATTTATTTAAGTTTTACTTTTAAATAATAGTAAGTGCTATTACATTAAAAGAAAATGCTATTTAAATTAAAGACCTGCAAGACTTTGATTAAAATAAAATATTCTACTTAAAGAGAAGATAGAATATCCGTATTTTTCAAGTTAAGTAACTCTAAGCATATTCAGAAAAGGATATTTAGAACTAATAATTTGAATATTTGATTCTAGAATTCTGAAATGGAAGCTATCAACACAAATTATAGTAAGCGTATCTTTACAATTTGTTTTTGTCTTAATGTTAAAAGTAAAATGTCTGTAGATTTTGTGGAATTACTCTGGCAAACATGGGGAATCCCTGTACAAATTTTAAAAAGCTTTTCTGCTCATCTTTGTTTTCTGCTTTCTCTTAAATAAACATTTATTCCTTGTACAAATAAATTCTATGAATTAAAAAAGATAAATTATGACTTTCTTCGGTGAAAGTTCTCAGAAGTTGTAACCTCACTACACCAAAGCCATGTTTTTTTTAAAACCTCTGAAGTTTCTGAAATTTCATATATTTTAAATGGCAAAAATTTCAGGTAAACTTTGCTACTTAAACATTTTTGCTTTTCCTCTTTTTTCTTTATTTTTCTTATTCTATGTGCTCAGTTCTCTTTTGTTCTCCCACCCTCTATTTCTCTCTCTCCCTCCCCTGTGACAGGAACTTGGCCGACCTCCAATTTACAGTAAATACTTTTTGATTCATACTTCTGAAACTTTTAAAGAATTAAGAGGTCTAAGTATCACAGATAATAATTTGCTTGAAGGATAAAATTAACACTCTTCTCAAAAAGGCCAAGGGATCAAACACACAAATTTAAACAATGAATTTCTGACAGTTTTTACAATGTGCACATTTCATATTAAAATTTAATTTCGATATTCATCTATTTGTTGTGGTTGTCTTCTACCTTTCCTCTAATAATGAATTTTACATCTGGCTTTGAATGTGCATTAAAAATTAATTCATTTTTTAAGGTGTATTTTTGGGAACTATTTGCTTCCGCTATTGAAGTCAAAGTGTCATCATTGAAACACTACTGTTGAGAGTATGTACAATGCCTCAGTCCCCTTCAAAGTGGCACTTTGGGACCTCACACAGTTTTCCCAGCGCCTCTTAACCTCACCTGCACACGTACAGAATTCTCAGGTGTTCTGCTTGTTGCAGGCCTTCTAGAACATTGATCACTTTGGACAGATGCTAGACCGTCTTTGAAGAGTTTGTGCCAAACTTTTATTTATGCTGCACTCATTGCATTGTCCCAGAGAGCCTTCTGAATCATCCGAATAGTTTCCGCAGAGGAATGTTCAAGCTTAACACAAATTTGACGCAGATTCATTGCTCTACTGTCTCAGTCATTTTGAATGCAATGGCCACACAGTGCACGTGCTCACTCAGTGGCGTCTAGCGCCCCGCTGACTAGCACAGTGAAGTCGTCATTGTTCACACATGTGCGTTACAGTCCACTCTCCTTGGCTGCCAGGTTACATCGATGTCGCGTAAACCGTTCTCATTATATTAATAATGGCTGGATACTTTCTGGACGGACCTCATATATTTGTCTTTCTTTGTAATTGCTGCTATTCTTTGAGTAATATCCTTTTCTTTTGAGTACCTTAAACTTTTTCTTTGAGTAATTTATATTTTATCTCCCACATTATCATTGGAATTTGAATTTTATTGCCTTTAAGGCCTCTTTCTCTATCTAAACAATGAAGCCCATGTGTTGATTTGATTTTCATGATATTATTATAGAATGACTTTCAAAGACTGTTTTTTCACTTACTTGGATACCTTCATTGATAAAGACTGTCCATTAAGAGTTGTTTGACCTCACACACTGTATCAAATTCTCACATTCACCAAAGGTGAATTGAAAATCTATTTTCTCTTTTTCATACTGTTATTATTCCTACCCCTCTAAAGATAAATTCCTTTATGCACCATAGAGTGTGAAATGCTTCAAGAATAAGAGACTGAGAGAATAAGAGAAAAAGAGTAGATGAAAATACTTATACAAATGACAACGATTCTTGTCCTGAGCCTTAATTTATCACTACTGAGGATTGTCTACAAGAATGAAGCATGATGAAGTAATATTTAAAATATTAGAAAGTAAGAAGATAAACTCAAGCACCCTAAGCTCTTGTGAAATGATGGTAGTACTTCACTTCAGGGGCTAGCCTTTATCCTTATGAATTTAATTGTGATCAAATATATGTATTACTCAAAAACATATGACATGATATTTATAGTGCAGTTAATTTTATCTACACTGACAGGGCACTTATCATGAATGAAGTACCTTCAGGGAGGGGATGCTGAATAAACTATGTGTTTTGCATCTGTGTTTTGACTGTGGCCTGTTGCATGAGGTCAGGTGTGGAATTTTCCACTTGTGCTGTCATGTTGATACTCAAATATTTTCAGATTTTGGAGCATTTTACATTTTCAGATTAGAGATACTCAAGCAGTATAAATTTACCTAAATTAGAATATGTAGCAATAGTGCACAATACTACTTTTAAGCTTAGAAAATATGATAAATATATAACTTCTAACTTTTTTTGGCTCAGATTCACAAATCACAAGATTGGACTCTGACGTTCTAAAGTATGTACAGTTTTAATACATTAATTACTTTGGTCTTAGTTCAGTCTTACATCTACAAATTAAGTTTATTTCACTCAGGCCTTTTCAGTTAGATTTTACATCTATAAAATGATTTGGTTTTGAAAATAACTTAACTCTTCTTTACGTAGTAATGGAATGAAGGAGAGGAAATGCACTGCCTTGAATCTACAGAGATAGTATTTTTTTCTTGCCAATAACAGGAAGCCTTCTTAAGGTGTGTGATGGAAAGGATGAAAGTAAAGAAGGAATATAGAGTTCTAGTATCACAGATAAAAACATAAATAGGTCACAGAAGGTGAGATATTGGTGGAAAGATGAAAAGAAATGAGAATCAGTGACATGTGAATGAAAAACTAAACATATAAGCTCTCCAAAAATACTCAAGAAGAGAGATTGCCAAGGCATGGAGGGAGTCACTTCTCTCTGTAAACCATTTTCTTTTTCTTTAGTAATGGAAGAATTGAACTACATGATGGTGACGGTGCCTTCCTTCCTGAGCTAAAGCTATTATTATATTAGTATCTCAGCTATGCACTGCTCAGAGTGTAGCTGGCTAGGGGTGAAATAGCATAGCATGTATGAGATATCTCAAGATAGACTAATAAGGAGAAAAAAAGGCTGGAGAAAGTACTAGTAAGGATTTCCATAATCAGGGTTATCACTAAAGTTCAAAAAATAAAATATAACTTCTAAGAGACTTGGAAACATTTGGGAAGATATCTACATTAAACAATAAATGAAAAGTAGGCATTCTTTTTTATTTTTTAATTAACAAAAAAAAACATTTATGTGTTCTTAATTTTCATTGTTGGAAGGATGGTTATAGAGCCTGAAATTTTTTTTTTCAGAATTATAATAAAGAAAATAAAGATATTAATGTGTGTATCCATATATCTCTAATTGTATGTGTATATATATATGATATATGAGACAATTTGATATATATATCAATCCGTAATATCTTATTGAATTTGACTTATTTGTCATAATAACAATATAACATATGCAGTAAACTTGCCTACTATCCATTCACATTGAAAGTGATAGAGAAAGAAATATGGATACCATTTATATACTCTATAGCCTATGTTCTTTACCACTGTAATTTATTGATATTGCTAGCATATATTCAATACAGAAAAAGAAGTCAATATTAAATCTGGCAGATAGTATTTGATGGCTACTGTATTGGTGTTTATAAAAATAACCCATGGAAGAAATGGCAAAGAAGGACATTTAGGGATGATTTTATTCATAAAATCAGTAAATAATTAAGAAAATTAAATGGCAAATGGTTTCAAGATATTGATTTAGTTATCTACTGTCACTGTTATTCTATAGTTTATCTCACACCAAAAATGAACAAATCGATGTGGCATTTTTGTATCAATACATTATGATTCATTTTCAATGTTTTTATTATAGAAAAATGATATGAAATAGGCATAGAAAATCTAGAGAATTTTGAGCTGTTTCAAAAAGCATAAACATGTCTCCAAATCCAGTCACCACTCCTAGAATTTTGATGTGTTTCTTTGCAGTGTTTCTTGGAAGCATTTTGCATAGTGATCAAGAGCATGGACTCTCCAGCCAGATTGTCTGCCTTAAATTCCAACTCACCAAATTGGCACAAATTACTGAATGTCTATGTGCCTGAGTTTCCTCATCTATAAAATATGAATAGTAATATTATCCATATCTATGTGTTCTTGTGTGGATTAAATGAGGTAAAATATATAAAGTTCCTGGAACATAGTAGGCACAGAACAGCAGGGTGACACATCTGTCTCCAAGAGAATCCCAATTTAGGCCTTTAATCCTAGACTGTTTATGGGTAAGCCCTCTTTCACTCTCAGTAGTGCCCCTACATGGACAATAAATTTTATGATCATTCTATATTTGGAAGTTTTTTATTAATTTTTCTGGGCATATGCATATTTTTTATGTGGTTATAATATTATATAAACAATTTTAATCTTGCTTTTGTCCTTTTTACATGGTATAGTTAGAATTTTCATATGTCAATCAATTTTTTAATAAATTTCTAATGTTTGTATGTGGTCCCCTAGAATGAATATCCCACAATTCACTTGCATTTATGTCCATTGTTTGGAATTTTGACCCACCAAAATAATGCTCTGATGAACATCTTTGCCCATATATTTTGACTACCATTCTGTTGAATTACTTACCCTGGTGAAATTTAAATTATTGAGTCATAAACAGTGAACATTTATTAGGATTTTGATAATGGTATATATCTTCAACTATGAAGAATTTCAAAATATAGCTCAGGCAAGAAATAAGACAACCAAACTACCTCATCCCACGCTTTTGCTGAAACTGCATTTCAAAGTTAACATTACATAGAAACTTAGGTTGATTCTTTCATTTGACCTTTATTTGCTGAATGCCCTTTTTATCTTGTGTTAGTAATGATATTCAAGTTTCTTGTCTGCTTGGTATTCCTACACCATACCCTAGCTGTCATTTTGTGCTAATTTTCCATAAATTATCTAGCAAAAACAAACCACTCAATAACAAAGAATGAATTGAATGTATGCCCCTTTGACTTATGATTTCTGGAGCTGGAGATCTCCTGTGGCTAAAGGAAAATATTCAACACGTCAGTGTTTGTCAAACATCAGTTCTGAAATTATCAGGTAATCTCAAATCTCCAAGGCTTTTGCTGTGGGTTCCAAGAGATTTACCATGTTGTTTTAAAGGAAATAGGAAATGTCAGACTTGTGTCTCTAAGGTTTGGTCTCCTGAGTAATGGCTCATATGTGTCCTTTATTGGATGCCCTTTTCTCGACATAAAACAGAAATATTCACTCTGTTTGGAATCTGTGTTCTCCTACTTGAATCTAATTAGGCTTGACAATTTCATACCTTCCCGTTGTTTGAATTTTCCTAATATAGTTACCTTTGTTTTTGTAGCTACCTTTAGCACATATTAAGGTACTTTTTCACAGTAATTGCTATTTTATAATACCACTAGATAGAGGTATGTTAAAGATGATACCTTTTTGTTTTAATCAAAAAAATAAAAGGACTGAAATTTTATACATTTTCAGATTGCGGTGGACTTAGAATTGCAGATAAAGTTGCAACTTCTTAATTTAAAGGGACTTTTTCAATAATAAATTTGTATTTCATTTAATCATGCTATTTAAAAATATTTATTCTTCAGATAATATTTGTTTGTTCCCCATTCCTTCTATATGAAGGAATTAAATCTGTTATTTCTAAGATATTTCCTTCCTTAATATGTCTTGCAACTTTTCTTTCTCTTCTTAAATCATATTCTCTAGGACTTCACTTTGGATTAATTTTTTTAACCTTTTATTTGAAATAATTATAGACTTACAAGATATTGCAAACCAAATACAGAGAAACCCCACGTACCCATCACCCAGTTTCCCATAATGATGATATTTTACATAACTGCAACACATTATCAAAACCAGGAAAATTGATATTGGCATAATACAACTATCTGGACTAGTTAAGTACTTGGGATTTTTGGATTATTTTGAAGCAGTCTGTGTAATAATATGAGCTATCCATAGGTAATATTGATATAAGGAATAATCATCATATTTCTGAAGTATTATTCTCAATATTTTTTTATTGACTCTGTATACCTACTTTATGTCTATGTTTAGAGAAAAATAAATCATCCTAAAATGAATACTTATGTATTTCTTCTTTAAAAAATAACAATCTTTGTCAAAATGTCTTACCATTAGCAATGATATGTATGGTTTCCCTTAGCACACACGCTCTGAGAATTAGAACACATTACAATTATTTTAGACATAATGTAATTGAGGTTAAAGAAGACATAATGAATTATTAATTCCTCTTGTGAGTTAGAGGCTGAAATAGGACTCATTTCAGAGTCAGTCTTTCTAATTGTGATAAGTAGATACAGCCTATGTACTGAACAGTCTAAGATTTTTCTGTACAATTGTACTGTTTCATACAGAGACATAGGTTTATCTTTTGGGTAGAGTTGCACTAACATCCTCAGTGTTTTTCATGTGGCACATATGACCACATAGAACTTATTATAATTAAATTATTAGTTTTTAAAACTATTTATCATTGACTCTCTTTTTTCTGACATAAAGACTTCTTACTTGTGTTTTCATCTTATGGTTTTGGCTAGAACTAAATAATAATAAAACTACCTGCATAATTATTTTAATTATGATAAGGACATATCCTATAACAGTTTCATTAAATAGTAATCAGTCATGCATGTTACATATCATTAAGTAAATATCTTAATTTGGGTTGCTACAAGAGAATACCATAGATGTGGTGGCTTATAAACAACATAAATTTATTTCTCACGGTTCTAGAGGCTGGTAAATCTAAGACCAAGGCACCAGCAGATATGGTATCTGGTGAGGGCCTGCATCCTTGTTCTCAGAAGGCTGTCTTGTCCTTTCACTGAAACTGCCTATTGGAAGTAGTTTTCTAGGTCCTCTTTTAAAAAGGCACTAATCCCATTGATAATGGCTCTACCCTCATTGCCTAATCACCTCTCAAAGGCCTCGCCTCCAAATAGTATCACATTGAGGGTTAGAATTTCAAAATATGAATTTGAGGAGGATACATACATTCAATTTATAGCAGTAAATGTGCAATATAAAGTAAATAAACATGTTTATTTTTGTTTCATCATATTAATATACATTTCCTATTGTTAAACCATCCTTGTATTCCTAAATTTGAATCTCAAATCATTGGGGTGGGTGATTTCTTAGTAAGTGTAGAATTCAGTTTGTTTTTCTTTTAGTTAAATATTTAACTATGTTCATGAGAGATAGTTAATTATTTTATTCTTTTTATATTAACTTTATCAAGAGTTGGTATTAGAGTTATTTGCTTTGTAAAATAAATTGGAAAGGAAGCTACCTTTTTCTATATTTTTTGTACATATTGCATAGCTTCTGCTCCATTTTTTCAGAATTTTTACAGAAATATGAATAAAACTGGTTATGGAGACTTTACTAAAGATTTTAAAATAATATTTTAAGTTTCTTGCAAAAGATTGATATATTTAACCTATTTACTAGTTTTAAAGTTAATTTAAGATTCTTTTACCCAGTACATGTTCATTTTTATGAAACATGTAATTAGTTTTCTACGATAGCATTCTCTATATTTACAACAATTTCTGTATTTTCTATATGTGTTTTTCCACTTTAAATTTTATGTTTTCTCAGTTTTGCCATATTTTTTCATGTTACAGCTTATTTGTTAAAGGATATGCTCTTTAATATATTTAAAAAATTTTACTGTTTTTGTTTATAATCCATTTCCTTTTAATTACTATTTAATTAGTATTCATTATAATTTACTTATATATGTTTTTCTGTACCATTTCTAAATTCTTGAGTGAAATTATTATTTTTTACATTTCTATATATATGTTTTTCTTTACCTTTTCTAAATTCCTGAGTGAAATTATTATTTTTTACATTTTCATTTATAAATGAGATATTTATAGCTATGCATCTTCTTTTGAGTTTAGTTTTGGATTACCTTTCTAATAATTGATTGGATGTGTTTCTTTTAAAAAGGATGTAATTTAAAGGAATCTATTTTTAAATATTCATAGGAGGATGACAGTAGGGGTGGTAGCTTTCCCATTTTAATTTTCCTCTTAATTTCTAATTTTATTGAATTTTAAGTAGGTAATACAACTCATATAATTTCTATTTTAAAAAATATATTGAGGCCATCATATAATTCTTTTTTAATATTTTCAATGGAAACTTGAAAGAAAAATATACTATTTCACAAATTATTGTGTAATACAAACTTATACATTATAATGCTTAACTCATACCTTATAAACTTTTAATTTTATGTATTCAATTATAACTTAGAGGCATGCTAGTTATGTCACAATTAAATGCAACATTCATTGACTATTTTGCCTTGTATACCAATAAATATTTTTATTGTTTTTCATCTGAAATCTTTTCTTTAAATTGTACTTTATCTGAAATCAATGTTTCTACCCAAAGTTTTTGATTTTTACTTTCTGTATTAGCCTTTGAATATTTTTGTATTGCTAAACTTTCAGGAACAGTTTGCCCCTTTTTTGGAAATAGAATAGAGTTTGATTTTTGGTTTTGTTTTTGGCTATTTTGAGGGTAATTTTAGTTTTATAGTCTTTGTTTACAATAGTTAGGTGGTATAATTCATTTTTAGTTATCATACCTGATATTTTGTTTTGACTTCTGTGAACTTATTTATGCTTTCCTTATAAACAGCATTCTGTGAGTTTATTTCCTCCTTCATGGAATATGTTTTTGACTTTATATTTTCTAATGTTAAAAATGCACATGTATAACCTCTATTACCATTTAATATCATGCATTCAATGCTCAACAAATATTTATTAACTATGTTACAGGTAGGTTTTTATATATCAGTGAATAAAACATGCAAAAGTTCCTTCTCTAATAGAAGCCATCCCGAAATAAATAAACTAATTAGTTGGTTTGTTAAAAGATGATACATACTATAAGAAAATACATGAGAAAAGGAGACTAGAGATTGGTAGCAGTAGAGGTAGGTGGTGGTATAGTTGCTGCTCAAGGAACTATTCCATAATTGAATAAATTGAAACAATAACCCTTTTATATCTCATGGCTTCTGTAGGTCAGGAATTCCAGCAGGATTCATCTGAGTGAGTCCTCTGCTCCCATGCCATTAACTAGGGAGACTTCACGCTACTCAGCTGACAAACAAGTCAGTCCAAAGGGTCTAAGGTGCTTTGTTTCTATGTCTTACAGATTAGTAGTGTTGATTCGAAGGCTGGGCTCAGATGACAGGCACTCTGTTGGAGTTGCCTATGCGTGGCTTCTCCATCATGGTGTTTTCAGGGTAGTTGAGCTTCTTATGTGGTGGCTGGCTTCTTACAAATGAAACATCCCAATGGAACCAGGTGAAAACTTCCTGGTTTCCTACATCTATCCTTACAAGTCACATAGAATTATTTATCATACTCTATTTTTGATAAAAAAATGTCAACATACTTTTGGACTACATTTAAAACTGCCAAACATGACAATTATATATCAGATGGAAGGCATTTGAGGAGCGACTTGAAGGAAATGAGGAAGAATCATGCTTCACTGAGAAAAGAGTACTTCCAAAGAGAACACAGCTTGTGGAAAAACCATAAATCAGAATCATGTGGACTTATTCTTAGAATAGCATCATGGAAGCCAGTGCAGCTGGAGCAGAATGAAGAAGAGGAAGAATATTAGTAGATGATGTCAAAGAAATAAAGGAGGGAAGACAGATATGGAGCCAGGGCCTTATAGGCTATTTTAAGGACTTCAGCTATTCCTTAGACTGCAGTGGGAGCCACTGAAAGGTTTTAAGCAGAGAAGTGATATGATCTGAATTATATTTATGACATCTTTCTGACACTTGTGTTAGGAATAGATGAAGGAGATCAATGGCAGAAGCTAGAAGACCAGTTATGAGGCTTTCATGATAATCGGAGGAGGAAATGAGTGTGGCTTAGACTAGGATGATCACGTTAAAAGTGCTCACATGTAGTTGGAATCTGGATGTTTTCTGTAGCACTTAGAGAAATTTTTAATGATACCTCTCGAGTTTATTCAAGTTAGATAAGGCATATAGAATGCATTTTCTTTCCCTTGGCCCTAACAATTCTTAGCATCTTGCTTTATAACTTGGATTATGAAATTTATAATTTATAATTACTATAAATATGACATTACTATGTTATATTATAAATTATAAACATTTATAATATGACTATTTTATTTTTTCTTTTGCAATTATACTTTAGCAATTTTATTGTGGTAAACACATAAAATATGTAAAATGAACCTTACAATTAACTGAATCAATTGTCTCATTCCAAGATTTTGGCTTTGCAAATTCCTAATCCTTGAAACATTAATTTTGATTATTTTTTCTAATATATACCCATATGTCTCTGAGCAATTTTTTATTGGAAGGACAAATTGGTGTCATATGTACAGACACCATCACTTTGCATTCAAGTAAAGAAAACTTATAATATTGTTGGTGATATTCTTATTCTATTAAAAGCTCATGTCTTCTAATAATGTTAAAAGAGTAAAAGAAAAGTCTGATACAAGCCTGACATTAGTTTATTTTTAAGGAACTTTATGCTTTATTTTAAAAATTCAAGAATTTCTATCTAAATACGGTAAATATTCCCTGTTTCTTCCCCCACCTCCATGAGAACTATTCATACTTCAGTTATAATTTTGATTATTGTTTCAGATCTATGTGCCCTGTTTCTTTCTCTGGTACACAAATTATTCTTTAGTTGAAACTCTTGTCTTTGACATACCCATGTGCTTTCTTCTCTGTCACTATTTTATCTTTCTTTTTTTTCCCCAGGGTTCTGATTCAATTACTGCTTAAACATTTTGTTTTGTCAGTTTTCTTCTCCCTGAATTCCACTGTGGATGGAAATTCTGTTCTTGCATTTTAGTTTTCGTATAAACATTGCATTTTTAGTTCTCAGCCATTTCCCATTTTGCCATTTTGGGCCTAATATAACTTTCATCTCCTATTTCTTAAATGCTATGTGTTTCTTCATACTATTCATAGTTAAGTAGTTAAAGCAATTTTCTGTGTATTTCTTCTGATTTGACAGGCAAGTATTTTTTAAGGATATTCTTTCTTCCTGAGGCTTTACCAAGGTATTTCCTTTCCCTTTTTTACAAGATGATATTTAGGATTTTTTTTTTCTGATATATTCCCCAGTCTGTTTATCTAGAAGGCAGTGATATTTATCTAAAATCAGATCTTGATATAAAAAAGAAATGTCCATTGTTTTCATTAGTTCATTTACCTTCGAGAGGATGGCCAAGGGCCTTTCTGTGACCTATAGTAGCAGTAAGGTTGATACACACAGCTCCTCTTAGTGGCCAGTAAGCATTTATTGGAGTAGCTCAACTAAGCTAAGATAGAGATCTATTGTATCTTATCTGGTTTGTGATACAAGACATACTACAATACCCAGTGTACATGGATAGTGAAGGGTGAAGATGGTGCAAGAATGAGTGCTGCTTTCTAAATTATACATGTTTCTGTTTTCTGGGTGGGATTCTGGAGAAAAGCTGCATATTTGGAAATTAATCATAAATGGCCAATTGGTTGGTACAAGTTACTTGTTTATCAATAGTTTCCTGTTTTGCTTTATAATCCCTTTCCATTGTTTCCCAATCTTTGTTAAAATCCCATTGTACTAAATAGTGACGTGTAACGTAGGAAAGGGAAGGAAAGAGACTGAGTTCATGCTTGGGGGAAACCCACGTGACTAAGTTGTGGACCACTGGGGTTGCAGATTTCTTCTAGCACTCAGGCTGCTCTGCTACCTCCCCACCTGCGAAAACTTTTCTTGAGGGAACTTTGTGCCCGTGCCTGGCAGGCCTTTGATACATCTTGTGTTTTTATTATAGCTTCTGTCTTTTAAGGAGTTTAGCTATGTAAGATATACAGAGTGGCCAGTATATCTGGCCCCTGGAAAGGTGGGACTGGAGCTATAAGGCAACAACTGCCTATTTTCTGGGATACTCTAAGAGTCTGACTCAGGGTGCAAGCTGGAGAGAGATAACTACCATCTTACACAATTTTCATGTTGAGGGAATTCTTCTATTTAATGAAATAAAATATGGGTAGGATAGATAAATTGTTCTTATAGTTAGTAAGAATTCCTATATACCCAATTGAATAAATCAAATGACCATTATCCTATCATGTGAAAAATGTAGGATTCAGAGGAGTAAAAGTCTCATGAGTTGGAGTCTTCTGATGTCTTGGACAAGGTCGTCTAGAGTGCGAAAATGTCAACTTTTCATCCTGGTTTGTAGCTTTCACATCTCTGCTTATACTACTGGTGAGTTCAGTGAAATTTTGTGTGGCCCATACATCAGACACATCAAGACTTACTTCTTAAAATTCATCTAGTTTCATTTTATAGGGCTTCATGAACAGAACAGTTACCATTTTTAGGAGTTCTGTAGAAGAAAGTTGGATTGGAAGAATCTAGTAGAATTCAGGATCTAGACTAATCTATAGGTAGATAATAAGAGCCCAAAAACAGTCACATGGCTATGATATAGAAATAGATGTTTCATAGATTTTCTTTAGAAACATAACTGTTTCTCTCTACATTGATAGTATAGGAATCTCGGATTTAAAATCTCCCAGAGGCTAGGAAGCCTAAACAAGGCTGACTTTAGATTTTATCTATAATCTTAAGGTTCCTGGGCCTGCCAGGAAGTGACAATTTTTACTCACTCACTGTAGGCTGGGAACCCTTGAACTCAGGTATTCTATGTACATTCTCAAATACGATATTCTAGTCAAAGCCTTGGTAATATAACCAATTTTTTTAATTGTATCCTGTTATAAAGAGAGGACAAACTGTTATTGAACTTATGCAAACAACCCCATTGTCATGGAAAATAAGAATATTCATGAATAGTCTCTGAAGTTTGGAGGGATTAAGGGGGGGAAAAGCAAGTGTTTCCACCTTCGTTAACAGAAAGTAAACTTTACCAAATTGCTATAAACTATAGATAAAAGAAAAAATTTTCTTAAATTTAAGTAAAGACCCAACCAACAATGTTTTAAATAAGTCATTAAAACATTATCTGCATCAGTTACTTAATTTCATGTAATTTTTGTTCTATTTGATATTGATTAGCAGTTTCATGAATTCAAGTTTCTTCATTAGCATTTTGAAAAAATTTATTTAGTTCATTATTCTTAAAGTTATTAGAAATCTGCATTTAAGAATATTGTTAGTCTTTTCCATGAATCTGATTGCAGATACCCTTAGAGAAAAATTTAAAACAATAACTGTGGGTGACAAAAACTTAGAAATATTAGCATGCTTAACTTTGTGAGAAACTGAAATAGTTTTCAAGAATGTATTTACTATTTTTATCTTCCATCTTTTAACCATGGTTAAAAATATGATTAAAGTTTACAATTGACAAGGAGATTTAGTTAATTTTATTACTTATAGCATTTTAAGATAGCAACCAGAATCATGACTGACAGCATCACATCAGGACTATCAGATTTTTATAAATTTTATATAATCTTTAGAATACTCACATTCAATAATATATTCATACAAATATAACTTTAAAGAAGATTTAACATAACAACAAAAATGATGACTGGTAACATATTACATTCTTATGAATTTATATGATTTTTGAAATATATTAAAAACATACCCATAAATGTAACTGAGTTAGGATCTAGCATTACTTATGATTTGAAAATGCTTTATGTAAAATTGAATATGTCAAACAAGTTTAATTATTTAACATTTCTACAAAATGATCAACACATAAGTGCAAATGTAAGACTAACATCTATTGGATGTTGGGCAGGGGGGAGCGGAGGGGGGAGGGAGGAGGGGGCGGGTATATCCATACACAAAGAGTGCAATGCGCACCACCCGAAAGATGGACATATTTGAAACTCAGACTTAGGGGGAGAGGGGGGAGCAAGGGCGACATAAACATCTGTACCCCCATAATATGCTGTAATAAAAAAAAATGAGTGATGGATCCTTTGAGGTTCTTCAGAGGGCAATTTCAGATCAAAAGGACATAATTTAGAATTTTGATTCTGAGGAAGCCTGCCAAAGATGTCAAAAGGTTCAAAACACTTGATGAAAAGAGGATCACTAGTCACTGTGAAATAATAATCATTCATTTAACCAGAGTGATCATCAAGGACTTTAAAAGCAATACAAAAAGTTGCATGAACATTAAACCCTTAACCCTTTCAAAACTCTGCTTTCCTAAGTAATTAAAAAACCTAATAAAGACAACACAGGAACTTTCCTTAACAGAATGCAAAATCTTTGTTTTTTAAATCTCATTTACTAAAAAAGGTACAGAAAATCTTTTGCCAGTATGATTGCTTTTCCTTACGGGAAGCCCATCTAGATAACCTGGAAGTTGAGCGTGATGAAATCGTACTTGAATTTAATCAGACACAGCGAGGGTGTTTCCAGACTTATCAGTATACACCATGCTATCATGAAATCTAAACAAGAAAACTGGTACGTTGAGTAGGGGAATACATCACTTTTAGTAACAGCATGGGAAGTTTCCTGGTTATGTGGAACAACTCAGGCACATTAAGCAAAGCCAAGAGTGCAGAATCAAGTTATACTAGAGGAAAACATTACTTTTCTAGATCCTCAAGACAAACAGTTCAGCCTCAGGTCATAATGGCAGAGTTAGAACCCGAGAAAAAAGTTACAGGAGATGACAAAAATGCTAACGCGGTTATCATCCCACCTAAGCAAAAAAAAAAAAAAAGAAAAGGGAAGAAAAAGGAAGAGCAAAAGGCAGTGATGTGTGACCTGCCAAAAGCTGAGCTTTTAAGATATGAATCTGAGGAGTTTCAATAGAAAAAGTCTATCTTGAGAAGTGAAATTACCATTCTAAATGAAAAATGTGGCATTCTTAACCTGGAATTAGAGAAGTTAAATGGATCTCAGGAAAAAGCTTGGCTGAAATAGAACTCTAAAACAGGAAAAGCCTGCAGTTGAGGAGATGGCTGAAGATTTTTAAAAAACACAGATTTCAGAATTAAAATTCAATAATCTCTGTCAATTTTCAGTAAGAACAGATCAATATGTCAAAAAAATTTTATTGTTCTAATATAGGTGACAAAAATCTTAGTTTTGTATCAGTGTATTTTCAATATCAAGGCTCAACCTTTAGAAAGACTTATAAATAAATTGCCTTGTAAATAATTTCCTAATTATAGCCAACTTGATTACACATAAAGGTTTTTTCATAAGTTCATCCTTTATGAACTTTTTACAGCTTACACAGACCTTCCAGGTCATACTTAGACTTTCTGCTTAGTTCTATATTTCCTCTTTCTTAAATAATCAGTCACTTTACTTTAGGACAAAATTTTACCACACGATATTCTTTATTGTACAAAATTATTCTCTTTTTTTAACATTTCTTACCCAAAATACATCTTCATACACACGTTTCTTCACAACTCTTTCTACTACTGATTCTTTTCTAAATAGTTTTTATTTTTTCCTAAATTTATATTTTGAAACAAACCTTTAAATAAACTCTAAGTTAGACAAACATTCTTCTCAATAAAGAACACATTTTTATACCTTTCTTATAATTTTTTAAATAAATACATATCTCGTTTTTTTGGTATACTTTGTACACAGAATTTTACGTTAATTATAACTTTAACTCTCAGTAATGTTAATTTTGCATGAAAACCTAAGGAGTAAGCAATCTTGAACTATCACACATCAGTATTTTATAGATGAGAACCATTTTATAAATTTAAAAACATATTTCCCTATACCATAATTTTTATGTGTCTTTAATAGACCCAAATATATTTATCTTTCTAAATAATTTAAGAATCTAAGAAGAAAATTGTGATTGTGTTCAGCAATTTGTTTCAGTTTTTATCTTATCAAATGACTTAGACATTTAATAAATATCACTTAGTTTAACATAACAAAACTTTATGATTTCAAATTATATAAAAATTTTATTCATACACATTTATATCATTTACATTCACCTAATTTATCTTTAACAATTATACCTATGAAATTATACATGTGAAAACTGAAATATTAGACAACACTGATCATCATTTCAAGTTATTTTCCTGTTGACCATTTTTATAATCTATGAATATCAAGTAGTCACCTAAGTAATAACCTAAAATTTATATACATGGATATTTTGCCAATAATTCATAAGATACATCTGTTTTTATTAAACCAACAATATTAAATTATTCTTATGTATCAAAGAATTATATAAAGATCATTTTATTTTTAGGCTGGGATTATAGTTTTATAACCTTTGTGTCAAACCCTGGCACCTGAAAACATCTAGCAAAGACAAAAGTAATCCTGTCTGACCAGTAAACCTGTCAAACAAATATATGCTGATAATTAAGACATTTCTATTTTCACTTCATCAACAAATTTAAAACTAACTTATTTATCAAAGATCTATTTACATTATATAAACTATATGGCATTTGGGTTAATTACTATATATTTTATTTGAGCCTTCATTTATCTAAACCAATTTGAATAGAATTCCTTAAGGGATTTCTGGCCAACTACATGAGATTTTTAACATATAAACACAACAGATACCATAATACATACATATGTGTAAACATACCTATACCCCATGTATACCCACAAAGATTTTATAGCTTTCATTTTAGAATTTTAGTCATTAGATAGTAATACAACCATACCAGTTTATAAAAGACTTTTGGATCCAAATTATATTTCTGACAAAATGTGACCTGTTCACATGGTTAAATTTTATTTGTCTCAGTAGTGATTCTTATGAAGTCAGTGCACCAAAATTCTGTGTAAAGCGGTTTATTTCTTCTTCATTTAATCTCTTTTCTCCCCTTTTCCCCCTTTCTTCAGTTTTAAATGGGTTCAGGGTTAAATATTCAAATGTTCACATTTTAGCTAGAACTGGCTAAATTTATTATATATTAAAAAAGCAAACCTCCAATTGGCCTTGCAATTTTAGTAACAAATCTATCCTTGTTTGTGGATTTTGTTTGCTTGACTAGTCAATGTGGACAGGAAAACATTTTAGCAGTTTTTTTCTTTTTCTTTTTTTTTAATTTCCATTTTTTTCTGGCCCCTGTATAACAAAAAAAAAACAAATTTTATGTTGGACAGAGATACTTTATTTTATTGCTTTGAGATGAAGATTTTGACCTGTTTGATATGGAAGCCTAACTTTTATAAACACTTATCTAACGCTTTTTCTTTTAGAATATCAATCCCTCAATTCACTATTTCATCACCCTAAGCAATTGTTAGTCAAGCAAACCTAAATTTACATTTTCAAAATCTGTCTATGTTGTTGGTTTTCATGCAGTTGTTATAATTTGTAAAACCATCAATTTGAAAGCTCTTTAAAACTTTTTTTTGAAATCTTGGCTGGAATGCCCTAAGTGGTGAATTTTTCCTCAACACCTGCAATAAAGTTTGCAGATTCAAAATAGGCAGAAAGAAAAAATAGAGAACTTAGAAGACTTTTAGAAGACTTTACGTGTTTACTCTATAGTTTTATCTAGTCTCTTAATTTGGTACTGAGAAAAACCAAGCTCAGAGAGTCCTAATGATCTCTATGATGACCGTTGATCCAGAAATGTGCCCAAGGAAAAGCCATATATCTGGCTGGAGTCTCAGAAAACCTGGCATGCCATAATATTTAAGAACCCTATTCCATTTCTTATTAATCTCTTTAGAGCAAGGAAAGTCTTATAAATCCTGTCAGGGAAGGTCAGGAGTTTGGACTGGTGTTTTAGAGGGTGGTAACTGCCCTAGTGGCTTTTAATTAGATATCCCACACCCACCATTTTGGATGTTTATTTTTGCTCTCAGAAGATTTTCAGAAATAAAAAGGGAAAAGAGCCAAATCATTTGCAGACATGTGTAACCAATTCAGTTGAAACCAAAATCAGAGTGCTAACAGAAATTTTCACCCAAGTGTGGAGGTCAAACAAAATATTACACTAGATGCATAGAAAGAACCAAAAGTAAATCACCAGAAAAGGCATGCCTCCGAGACAGAATGTAAATTCTACAGAAACCAGAGTACTCAAACCATAAAGACATTTGTCTGCATACCAGAAAGGACTTGCCCAAAAAGACAAAAGATCTTTTATCATTCCAGGAGGTATATAAGGTCCTTTAATTAAAGGTAATCTTATAAGCAAACCAAATCCCAAATAAAGGAGAAAAACAAACCTCTACCAAAAAAGGGGAGGCTTGGTCTGCAACAAGACTCTGCAGGGCAGAAAAGGCCAGCCATGGAAACAGAGAGCTCAAAGGGCTCAGGTGAGTACAGCACACGGGTTTCAGCCGATTTTTTTCCAATAACTGATCTTGCTTCAGTTCCCACTTCCGGACATGATTTATGACAACCTAAATAAAAAACAGAGAGAAGCTCTCTAAAATAAAATGATGTCTATTTGGGGATAGAGCATTGCAATGGAAATATATGTGCTATAGTAAACTATGTGTTATCCAGGGAGGTAAAGAAAGAAAAAGTTTTCTTAGAGAAAAATGAAAAGGACTGCTTAATTGTTTTGAGGTAATATCCTTGAATACAAGGATCTATAACAAGGATGGAAATAGCCCAGGGTTGGACAGGCACTTACTGGGCATACGTCCCTGCAGAAATATTCTTTTGTGTAAGGTGGTGATGGTTTTTGTGCAATGTTGTGAATTTTTTACTCTTTTGTGATAGTTCTTATCAGGGGTACTTATGTGTGAACCTTCCCTTAATGGCATTCTCTGGCAATTTTCATAAGGTTTTTTTTTTTTTTTTTTTTTAATACAATTAGTTCCATTTTAATTGTGACAACTTTTACAAATGAGAGCATGTAACCTAGAAGGGATGCTCTAGATTGGGGATTGTATTCGCTTCCTGTGGCTGCTATGATAAATTACCACAAACTGAGTGACTTCAATACAGAAATTTATTCTACTTCAGTCATGAAAGTCAGAAGTCTAAAATCAGTATAATTGGGCCAAAATTAAAGTGTCGATAGAATCAATCTCCCTCTAATGGCTCTAGGGGCAAATCCATTCCGTGTCTCTTCCAGCTTCTAGCATTCCTGGGCCTGTGGCCTCACAACTCCAATCTGCCTCCATGGTCCCATTGCCTTTTCTACTTCTTCCTGTAAAAAAAAAAAAAAAAAAAAATTGTCTGTGTCTCTCTCTTCAGGGATACACAAGATTGTATTCAGGGTCTTCCCAGATAATCCTGGATAATCTTTCCATTTTAAGACCCTTAATTTAATCAGATCTGTAAAACTCTTTTTTAAGCTTAGTACAGTTAACTAGGGAAAGGTCCAAAGGGATAGTACTTTCCAGACGGAGAGGACAGAGTCTGTAGGCCCTGAGAGACCTAACAGAAATCATTTAAAACTGTGGTCCCCAACTCCCAGGCTGTAGACCAGTACCAGTCTGTGGCCTGTTAGGAATCAGGCCACACAACAGAAGGTGACCGGTGAGCCAGCAAGCCACTCTTCATCTGTATTTACAGCTGCTACCCATTGCTCTCATCCTGCATAAGTTCTGCCTCCTGTCAGATCAGCAGTGGCATTAGGTTCTCATAGGAGCTCAAACCTTTCTGTACTGTAAACTGCACATGCGAGGGATATAGGTTGCAAGCTCCTTATGAAAATCTAATGCCTGATGATCTGAGGTGGAGCTGAGGTGGTGATGCTAGCTCCGAGGAGCAACTGCAAATGAAGATTATCATTAGCAGGGAGGTCTGACTGTACAATAAATGTAATGCCCTTGAATCATCCTGAAACTATCCCCCACCTCCTGTCTGTGGAAAAACTCTCTTCCATGAAATCAGTCCCTTGTGCCAAAAAGGTTGGGAACTGCTGATTTAAGGGACTGTTAGAGGAGAATTGGGGGGAGGGGAGAATAGTGGGTAGAGGAGAAAGTAGCTAAATTTGCCTATAGTTACAGAATCTCTAGGTCATTGGAACCAGAAAATTTCATCCTATTTGGACTCTAGAGGTTTTCAGAAATTCTGTGTATGCATATTTTTCATATGCTGAATCAGGCAAACATGTCTGCAGGACAATTGCAACCATTAAGAATACAAAAGTCCCTAGGCACATGAAGTTCTACAAAACAAAGTACAGCTGTTTTCTGTATAACTGGGTTTGCCAAGAAATAGCTGAAGAAGCAATTTTCTCATATATACAAAGGGATGCAAATTAAATTCTGTTATACATGTGTATTGTTGTCTAAGGACTGTTTGATAGTAGGAATGTGGCTGTACTGTAGTTAAGATGAGACAGGAACAGAAGCTTGGTTATTTACCCACCTCCTCCCTCTTCATGAAAACTATGATTTGAAACCTATCGATTTCTATTTTGTGATTCAGCAGACCTAAAAATAGAATTGCTGGACAGGACTTTAATTTGGAATTGGAGACAAGATTGAAACTGTGTTATGCTCAAATTCTAATTGTTTTTTGAATATTAATTACTACAGGGCTATTTTCATTGAGAAAATGTTACTTACAAATCTCTTCAAACTTCAAATCTCTTCCATGGGCTCAGTAACTCAAGTTATTTGCTATTAAAAGTAAAAGTAAGTATAGGAAAAGAGTACTCTGTGTGTGTGTGTGTGTGTGTGTGTGTGTGTGTTTGTATGTTTAAGCAAGTGTGTGTATATATATGTATATGTATATATATATGTGTGTACATAAATTTTTGTATTCATTTACTTATGTTACTATGCCTAGAATTTAAATATCTTAACTAATTTTTTGGGTAAAGCCTAAAAGAAGAGCAGAGAAGTGTTCATAATAAAAACCTATAAAAACCAGATCTTGACTCATTGATTGGCTCCCATTCCCCATCCAAAAATACATGGACCGCATACCAAGACCATCCAATTCATACAGCATCAGTGATGGGCCTGACTTAAAGTCTGAAAATTACATCTGTGAAATCATTTTCTTTATAAATAAAATATAAATTTGCAAATATGAGGAAAGAAAGAAGAAATAATTCCATTAAATGTAGGATCAATAAATCTAATAGAAAATATTACTGTCTATCTGTTAACATACATCTTACCTTATGATTGCTGTTTCCCCTCTCCTTGGTATGTGTTTACTGGTAAACTGCTCACCGACATTCCTATTGTTGTATAGTATAGTGGGACAGAACAGTTTTTCAGTCCCAATCTCTGCTTTGTGACTTAAGTCATTTTAACTCTGAGATTCTTTTTCTACTGTGCTTCAATATGTTACCCAGAGAATATATTCTCTAAGAGAGGTAAAATAAAATGTCAATTAAAAACAAAAACTTATGTAAATATTAAACATTTGCGCTTCTAATTTCTCAAAGATTAAATTTTTCACCAAGTCAGATAAGCAGGTCCCACTAAAATAACATCATGCAGGCAAAATTAACATCACCTTATTTAACATCATGCAGACAGCTTTCAATAAAGCATTCTATAAGAAAAGGTCATATGTACTTACATCTTTAAAAGTTTTGAAATTGCTATTGAAGATTACTTTCATTATATTCTTCATTGTCTGTTACTTAGATTCATAAATTCTGCTTAAGAATTTAGAAATAGCAAAAAATGGCTGCTGACATAGGTATGTACTATTTTCATAAACTAATAAAGCCTATTTGAATTCTAGTTTTTCTTTTGGACTTCAATAACAAGAGGCTCAGGGCTAAATTTTAGGCTGAAGGGTAATGTCTCCTTCCCTAGGTCTCCTTATATAATTGTCACCTCCTTTCCTTCATTATTCTGTCATTTTGCCCTTGTTTTATAGTGTCTGTGCCTTTCATTATAAACTGTCTCAAAGGCTTTTCTGGAAATACACAGTGTGTAAGTACAAAAGATGAAATAAACACGCTTCTTCATTTTGTTTTAAAAGATGCTTGGGTCGGACTAGATGACCTCTAAGTTCCTTTTCCAGCTCTAAATTTATGTTATTGTCACTAAAGACAGACAAAAAAAAATCTATTAGGCTATAGGCCAAGAGATGAATGCCAAGTACTATATTGCTGCTATGGGTATATTTCTTCTTGAAGGCAGAGTGCTAGATTCAGCAACTTGGTAAGGACCCTCACCATCTTATGGTGATAAAACAAGAAAATTGACTGCTAAAATATAAAATCTCAGTTAAAATATCTTTTTACTGGTAAGTATCAATGACGAAATTAGAAAACAGAAGAGCCAAATTGGTTCTTTCGAGGCATTTATATAAATTTGAAGAACTAAGTTGAGCCTAATGAGTATAGCTAATTTAATGAAATTAGTCATATTTGAATATTGTCACAATCTTGCTATCACATCAGCATTAAGTGTAATTAAAATTTATTCTGTAGGCCTATGTGAGTCCCCACTGAATAAGCTGTCAACACCTTCATAACAAACTAGCCCTTCATTGCTTCCAGGGAACTTTTAGATTCAGAGCAGGTGGTTGGGCCTCTGCTTCAGAGGAGAGCAAATCATTTTTTCAGCTGTCTTTCCCCTTGGTGTCTGTGAATTTAGAACACAGATATTTTCCACAGCATTGTTTGTTTTTGCTAGGAAGTAGAAGTTATTTAAAATATAGGAAATGCTAGATACTGTGTACTGATAATTTCCAAAGCTTATTCAAATAGTTTTCTTAAGGACAGCCAAATTAGAATAAAAACATAAATGTTAAAAACAAAGCTATAATTTGAGATGTACTTGTGAAATATAAATATTATTTTATAGTAATAAAATTTTCCTTGAAAAAATAGAGTATGATTTTCATGAAGTTCAAGGGAAATATTGTTTTTATTGATACAGCTTCTAGATTTTTGTCTTTTCAATACTCTGTGTAGTGAGTTGGATAGAGTACTGCCCAAATTCATGTCCTCCTGGAACTTCAGAATGTGACTTTTTTTGGAAATAGGATTTTTGCAGATGTAAAGAATTGAGATGAGGTCATCATAGATTAGGGGTGGGCCCTAAATCCTTTGTAAGTGTCGTTATGGGAGACAAAAAAGGACATACAGACAAACAGAGAACAGAGTCACATGAAGACAAAGGCAGATATTGATATTGGAGTGATGTAGTTACAAATCTAAGATGCCAAAATTGCTGGAAGCCACCAGAAGATAGAAAGAGGCACAAGAGAACTCTTCCCAAGGGTCTTCGGAGGGAATTTGGTCCTGCTGACACCTTAATTTCAGATGTCTAGGCTTCAGAACTACGAGAGAATTTATTTCTGTCCTCTTAACCAAGTTCGTGGTAATTTGTTTTGGTGGCCCTAGGAAAAATAGTATGCTCTGTAATTCAGAAGTTCATTGTGATTTTATTATTTTACGTATTGGTAGGAAGTACCTGAGTGTTTCATCTTCATGGTATGTTTGTAATCTTAGAATTATTATATCTTGCAACTAAATTTAAAGTATGTTTTGCTGCAGTCAGTAGGTCTTTATGTGAATTTTAATTAATGCTGATGTCAATTACATTTGAAAAAAATACAAAAAAGCTACGAAAGATTCTAGGACTTTCAGGATTTTGTAATGTTTCTAATAAAAAGTTGGTTAAATGAGATTCATACCCTAAATCATTTTGATTTATTTGTTGGTTCAAAATAGTATATAATTTATTAGTACTCAGTAATAGCTATCCTCTAAATAGCATTTTACTTGTATATACTGGTATGAAACAGTGAAAAGAGACAGGAAATCAGTGCAAAGTCATGATTACCAATCATCATAAATCCATGAAAGATAATCTTGATCTTACTGAAAAGACAGAAATGAGTGGCAAGAAAATGCAAGTTAGTATAACATTTCAACTCTCATATAGCAGTATGTGTGATTGACTAGAGTTAGAATTGATCATTTTAAACGTGGACGGTCATTTTAACTCAAATAAGGGTAATTATAAAATAAACCAAAGATTTATCACTTGCTTTTTAATTAAAAATTTAAAACCATAAATACAGAGCTTTAACTATGATAAAGGTATGTATACTGTCTTGGTGAGATTGGGAAAGGAGGGTTAGGAGAAGGTTAAGGAAAGTACTATTATTTGCATAAGGGAAAATTAATTTATAATGCTTTTTTATTAGGTAGTCGATGTTTTTTTGAAATGACAGCTTCCTAAAAACTACTGATTCTGCATGTGCAGTCACTAGTTTTTCATATGGAAATGTCATCTTTGAAGTTCATACAGCTGTGTATCTTGTGAAATTGTCATAAAACTGCTTACTTGTGGCTCACCGGGCTACACTGACATGCATAGACACGTGGTTTGCCAAATAAACAGTTAAGGGGAAGGGTGATTAATATCCACTTTTTAATGAGTTTTGTTTTCCAAGTCTTTCTAAATATACTCTTTATTCAATTTATTGCAGTGACATGGTAAAAATTTCTTATTGTTGATATACAAAGCATGACATTACCTTATTAAAATAATATTGATGACTGATATCCATAAGATATCACAAAATATGATATTCCTAATAGGTAATTAGTTATATATAAATAATAATTAAGATCATAATGTCTTTATTAATTCTATTTATTTCAACTTCAGTTTTAAGTTTGGAAAAATAGGTCTCAAATTTAGCCATTATATATATATAATTATAAAGCTGAATAAATGGTAGACATTAACTTACAAATAGTTTTGTGGTTCAACAATTGAAGTGAGATAGTGGAATCACAAAAGGTTTGATCATTTTGAATTGATTCTACAGATGTCTGCATTCTCTAAATCCTTCGTAAGCCTCCTGTGCATTTATTCCCATAAACCTGGCACATATAAAATCAATCACATGACTTCTCTCTGTTCTGAGATTTCAAAGATTAGGACCTTCAACATAGAGAAAAAAGTCTATATGGTTGCCGAATATGCACAAAGCAACACACAGATATGGTATCTGTGTCATGTACAAATTTGAGGAAAACTTGCAAAAGCCAAATCTCCAGTATTCATTTTCACATTTACTACCAGAAGCAGGAAAGGAGGCCTAGAAATGATTTGAAGGGAAAATTTGTTCTTGCAGAAGGGGTTCATTGATGAGTACCGACAACATTCTTCCCAGGTCTCCTTTTAACCCAAGGTAGTAACATGTTTACCAGAGCCAAAGATAAAACCAGTGTTTTATCTCCGAAAAATCAAGAGACTCAGGACTCTGGAAATGGAAGGAATTTTATTATTCAACCACATAATCAAATCATAAAAAAAAAGTAATAAATGAACAAAAATAATCACAATAGGAATAACAATCACAACATGGTCCTCATTCTCAATCTTTAACCTGATAGATAACCTAGAGAAAACCCTAATCATTCTCCTCATCTGGTATCAAGGATTTATTCTTACATCCTGTCCCAGTGAAATTGTCAAAGATTTCTAAGAAAGACTCCTTTAACTGATTTGTAATGGATTCCAGGGTCAAATTCCAGATGTTCCCTCCCTGAAATTATGTAAGTGCATATCACAGTACTACACTTTTGGTGTGATTCTGAACCAAATTCTATTATATTCTAAATAAAGTGAAATTTACATCAGCCAATAGGACATGGCATCATTTCAAATAGGAAATGTTGGTAAAGTCAGGAGAAATGACTTCCTACTGACATACTGTATATAGATTTATTAGCACTTCCTTTAAATGTTTTATATGTTCAACACAGAGAGAAGTGAAATCTTGTTAATCATCATTTTAATACATTTTGTAGAATGTAAATATATCAGTGCTTGTCTTTTTTCCTTGTTAATGAAAAATGAGGAGTGTTTAGGGAGCGAGTATTCCTGTTTAACTGCCGTCATCTGATTACCAGCTCCGCTTAGAAGAAAGAAGCACAGATGGTGGGTCTATTACTTCTCGAACGAAAAAATTGCCTCTCTCCCTCTTTTGTGTTTTGTTCCCTCCTTCTCATTGAAATGTGAACAATTTTTCAAGTCAAGAAACTTTTGTAGGGATTTTTGAAATGTTTTATTCCATTACTTGTAAATTTAGAAAAAAGGAATAATTAATGATCTATTAAAATTTCTTAAGAAAAACAAAAATTCTTTGTTAGAAAAAAATAATTATTTAATTTAGAAACCACGTTTTTTGCATGCAAATTAAAGTCTTCGAGGAGTAAGTTTTTATACCAAACTAGGATCCTAAAGTACTTATTTAGTGATTGAGAGAACCATTCAGTTCACATTAAAAATACATATGTGGATCTTTCATTTATACAATGGTTTAATGAAAATTTGTCTGTTGTGAACATATTAAGAGAAAGAACATAAAGAGTTTTTAATGTAAATGTTTTACTTGGGCTGAAAATACATACCCATAGTAACAACCTAAATCTTACCTGTACAGCTCAATACTTAGTTTTTTTAAAAAATGAGCACTCCTGTATAACCTGGATGCAAATCAAGCAACATGATATTGCTCCTTATTCTAGACATTACCTCCTAGGGTAGCACTTATGGTGATTTGCAATATAATTGATTAGGTTTTGAATTTTAATACATGAAATTATAGAGTATGTATTGTATCTTGCTTCTTTCATTCAGTATTAATTTTATAAGATTTGTCAATCTCTTTGAGTATAGTTCTAATTCATTCATGCTCATTGCTGTATATTATTTCATTATATAAATCTATTGCTATTTATTTGTTCATGCTAATATTCACGGACATTTGGGTTTTGTCCAGTTTGGGGCTAATAATACTGAGCATTCTTGTACCTGTCTTTTGGTAAACAATGCTGGATATATACCTGATATCACTGGATATGTTTGGCTTTAGCATATGTGTCAAATAGTGATTTACATCAGTTTACATTCCCATCCACAATGAGAGATAATTCCAATTGCACCACATCTTTGCTAACAAAGATGGTATCATCTATTTTTATCATTTAAAGCATTAAGGTTTATTTATAGCACTATTGCACTGTGATTCTTCTTAACCTTATAAAAATAGAAAAGAATAATTGATTTTATTGAATTTATTTCATCTGAAGTATTTTAAGTTTCCTACCTTGCAATATTTTTTCTTGTTTAAATGATACATAAGAAAAATGACTCTGACATATTCAATAATGTAGCTTGGAATGAGATCCTTGATCAATTATAATTCTGATGAATTTTATCTAACTTTTTTATAAACTATATTATTAACTATGATAATTAAGAACAAAAACAAAAGGTAAGCAATTCCTCATGTTAACATGAAACAACATTCCTGCCTCTTAAAAAAATGTTTTCTGGTCTGTAAATAAATCAAAATGTGAATCAATTAATAACATAATTGAAATGAAAAGATGTTTTGGTTTCCATTGCCTGCATTCTGTCTGTGTTTCCAGAGAAATGGAAAACCACATGACACATTTGCAGTCTGCTAGTTTCTTCTCCCCTTGACAATGACCTTTATGTCACTTTTTAGCTGGATTTGTGTAACTGGTTGTTGAGATTTTAGAAAAAAAAATCATACGTCTCTTCTTAATTGTAAACATGAAGACTTGGAGAAGGTTGTAATTAGGGCAAAAAATGACATTTTGCACCAAGCTAATTGTATCTTTAGCTTATATTAGTTAGTTTTAGGAGTTTTCATTAAATAAATGCATTTCGGAATTCACATTCCCTGAGTTTAAATCATTGTTCCATGCTATATAAATGGTGTTGCCTTGGAAAAGTTACTTAACCTATTTAGATCCTAGATTCCCAACCTGTAGAATGAGAATGATAATACAAATGCTATGCGGTGAGTTAGCCTGGGTCCTTCAAGAGGCAGATGTTGAAAAGGAATTAAACACAAGAGGATTTCATTAAGGGAAAGTCTTATGAGAGAAAAAAAGAGGAAGCTAGATAGGGTGGAAAAACTGTAGCAGTGAGGAAACTCTGACCCAGACTGAAGGAGAGAGGAAAGGAAGGTTAACTAGAAGCATTCAAGAATGAGGTACAATCTGAGGAAGGTTAATCAAGGGCTTCAAGGAACTTTGAGCCAAAATTGGCCATTGGAGGAGCCCTATATCTCCCAATGATGTACCTGCTTTAAGAACCTTGTCGCATTCAGTCATTGACTGGAGGGCAGGTGCAGAAATAGATTTTAGAGTGATGCAACAAGTGACCTTTGTCAATTAAGCTTCCTGCACTTTGAAGTCTATGAGGCACGCACTCATGCTCACCAAAAGATAGTTATCATGAAGATGAATTGACAAACTCCAAATAGAATAAAGCAAGGACTGAACCATAGTTAAGAATTTATCCATTTATTTATTAATATTATTCATCACCATTATTAATATTTAACACAGTAATAAATGAGCCACATATGAAATCTTGGAATATTGAGAGACTGAAGAATTATATAATAGTGCTACAGAAGATTTAAGAGATGTATGCTATATATCACTTATTTGATTTTTTCCAAAATAAAGAAGATTATTACACATCAACAACACAAGTATCTGTTGTTTTGGAACTTTTTGATAAAATCCATTCTCACTAGAGTTAAATGTTATCTCATAGTAGTTTTGCATTGCATTTCCCCAATGATTAGAGATGTTGAGCATTCTTTCATGGTTTTTGGCCATTAGTCTGTCTTCTTTTGAAGTTTCTGTTCATGGCCTTTGCCCACTTTTTAATGGGGTTATTTGATTTTTTATTGCTGATTTTCCTGAGTTCTATATAGATTCTAGTTATTGGCCCTTTATTAGATGTGTAGCATGTAAATATTTTCTCCCATTCTGTAGGTTGTCTGTTTACTCTCATAATAGTTTCCTTGGCTGTGCAGAAACTTTTTAATTTGATCAGGTCCAGTTTATTTATTTTTGTTGGTGCTGTGATTGCCTTTGGGGACTTCTTCATAAATTCTCTGCCTAGGCTGGTGTCTAGAAGAATTTTTCCAACATTTTTTGCTAAAATTCTTATGGTTTCATAACTTACATTTAAGTATGTTATCCCTCATGAGTTGATTTTTGTGAGGGTTCAGAGGTATGGATTCTGTTTCAGTCTTCTGCATGTGACTATCCAATTTTCCCACACCATTTATTGAATAGGATTTATTTTCCCCAGTGTATGTTTTTGTCTGCTTTGTCAAAGATAAGATGGCAATATGAGGATGGTTTTATACCTGAATTTTTAGTCCTGTTCTGTTGGTCTATGTCTCTGTTCTTGTGCCAGTAGCATGCTGTTTTAGTTGCTATAGCCTTGTAGTGTAGCTTAAAGTCTGGTAAATTGATGTCTCCCAATTTGTTCTTTTTGCTTAAGATTGCTTTTTATATACGGGTCTTTGCTGGCTCCATATGAAACATAGAATTATTTTTCCTAGATCTGTGAAAAATAATGTTGATATTTTAATAGGGATTGTATTGAATCTGTAGAGCACTTTGGGTAATATAGACATTTTAACAATATTGATTCTGCCAATCCATGAGCAGGATATGGTTTTTCACCTGTTTACGCCCTTTGCTATTTCCTTCCTCAAGTGTTTTGTAGTTCCTCCTGTAGAGGTCTTTCACCTCCTTAGTTAAATATATTCCTAGGTATTTTATTTTCTTTGTTGCTATTGTGAAGGTTATTGAGTCTTTGATTTGGTTCTCAGTCTGACTGTTATTGGTGTATAGAATTGCTACTGATTTGTGTACATTGATTTTGTAACCTGAGACTTTGCTGAATTTATTTATCAATTTCAGGAATCTCTTGGCAGAATCTTTGGAGTTTTCTTGAAATCATATCATCAGCAAAGAGGGATAGTTTGATCTCTTCTGCCCCCATTTGTATGCCCTTGATTTCCTTCTCTTGTCTGATTGCTCTGGCTAGGACTTCCAGCACTATGTTGAATAGAAGTGTTGATAGAAGGCAAACTTGTCTTCTTCCAGTTCTAACTGGGAATGCTTTCAGTATAAGCGTTCTTATCATAATAGGGTGCTGAATTTTGTCAAATGCTTTTTCTGCATATATTGAGAGGCTCATATGGTCTTTGTTTTCACTTCTATTTATGTAGTGAGTTAAATTTATAGATTTGTGTATGTTGAACAATTCCTGCATCTCTGGGATGAAGCCCACTTGGTTGTGATGGATTATTTTTTTGGCATAGATGTGGAGAGATAGGAACACTCATACAGCACTTGTGGGAGTGTAAACTAGTACAACCTGTATGGAAAGTAATATGCAGATACCTCAAAGAACTAAAAATAGAACTACCATTTGATGTAGAAATCCCACTACTGGATATTTACCCAAAGGAAAAAAAAAAAAAGACATTCTATAAAAAAGACATCTACACTCAAATGTTCATAGCAGGATAATTCACAGTTGCAAAGATGTGAAAACAACCCAGGAGCCCATCAATACATGAATGGATTAATAAAATGTAGTATATGTATACCATGGAGTACTGCTCAGCCATAAAATAAATGATGGTCTATTACCCCTTGTACTGTCCTGGATGGAGTTGGAGCCCAGTCTTCTAAGTGAAGTATCACAAGAATGGCAAAACAAGCACCACATGTACTCACCATTAAATTTGTAGTAATTGATCAACACGTGTGCAATATGGAAGTAACATTCATAGGGTGTTGGACAGGTGTCTAGGGGAGGAAGAGTTGGGCAAATTCACACTGAATGGGTATCGTGCACAATGTCTATGGGTTGGACATGCCTGTATCTCTCACTCAGGCTGTGCAAAGGCAACATATTTAACCAAAGTGTTTGTACCCCCATAACATTGTGAAATGAGAATAAGCAAATAAATGAATAAATAACAACTGAAGTATCATTGTTTTTCTTACCCTACATGTTATTGGTATATACTGCTAAATCAGTAATGGATACTGGAATACCTCACTTTAAACTGCTCTATGCCTGCCTGCACAAAAAAAGTGGGTTCGAAATTGTTTTAGAAATCAAAAGTTTTGTTAATATTATTATTTTTATCATGTCCAATTGATACTATCAAAGTTAAAGAATTCCATCATTTATTATTACTTGAAGGACCTAATTAGGAAATGTTTGATCCACTTTTTAAAATTTGCCATTGGAAGTATATAATCTTGGGAAGAACTGGATATTCCTTGAAACCCTTTTATATGGCCATATTCTCAATAGTGGAATCTTATTTTTTTCAAAGATTTTTCCATTACTGTAGAAAATTCATAAGGTGCTTGTGAATAGTTGTGATACTCTGCTCAACTATAGGGAAGGAAAATTACATTAAAATAATGTGAATATTCTTGCTAGAAATTATTATGACATTTAATATAAACAAACAAATTACTTAGAGGAATCAAACATAGAGGACAAAATCTTCAGGACGTGGCCCTCTCTCTTTTAGTTTCTGACATTTTTAGTCTTCATGTTGTAAACAGAGACCTAGTTATTCTCCCCTGTATGTATTGTCCACATGCCTTTGCCATTTCCCCTGCTGGGAAGTCATCCTTTGTCCTGGAGTTCTCATTAACCACACCATTGAAATCCTATGCTTACCTTCACATCTCAAGGACTACCTCAAGTTATAACGCCTCCTTTAGCTTTTTCCTTGTGTCTGAGTCCAACTGGAGTTCTCCATATTCTTGATGTCTACCATCTGGGTTATCCTTACCTCATACTTGGCATATACAATTCCTTCTAGCTACTCCCATAATGTTGTATTTTAACTGCTATGCTATATTGTCGGGAAAATAAAAGTTCTTATATTGCTGAAATTTATTAGATATATTTTGTTTTATTTCAGTATGATATGGGGGTACAGATGTTTAGGTTACGTGTGTTGCCCTTG